>JANQBS010000095.1:0-138535 GCA_033085395.1 Xanthoparmelia taractica | reverse complement strand
TTTATATAATTAGCGATTTCTTTAATTAAGAGACTAAGATTATTTATATTAAATACGAGAAGTTTAAAATTAGCGAGCATATTATTATAGTCTTGAATAATAAGATTATACGCTCTTCTCGCATTTATCGTATTAAGATCGGGCTCGAAACTCATCGCAGCGAAATTATAATTGTTTAATTAAAATAATATCGATTTTAATAAAAATAATTATCTCGTATTATTATATTTAAAGTATCTATTTTAAATATAATTAATTATATTATAATATATAACTTTCTCTCGACGATTAAAGAACATATACGAAGATAATATAATATCGAAAAAGATATATTCTTTCTAAATAGATTAGCGATAATTAGAATAATAATTAGAAATATATAGATATATCAAAATTATAAGTAGATATATATATCCTTCTCTAAGATAGCTCCTCAAATTCTTATAATCTAGTTTTCTAAGTTTACGTAGCAGAGATCTATTAGTCTTTCGTCACATATTCTACACATTAATAAATAAACGTATCTTTATATTCGATACGTAATTTCGCTCGAGATTCTACTTATACGCGAATAGCTTAATATCTAATAATTAATTATTCTTTTCGAGTTTTAATAGATCGTAGCGCTTACAATCTAGAATATTATCTCTCTCTTTAATAGTTAAAAAGATCTTATTTATTATATTATTAAAATAAATACTTTTTTATTAAAGATAATTATATATTTTACTCTACTTTCTTATCTTTTATATCTTTTTATAACGAGTTATTATTCTTATTAACGTAGATTACTATTTTAAGATAGATTTAAAGCCGAAGACGTCGAGTAACGATATTACTATATACGTCTTACGTAATTCTATTCTAAGTATTAGCTTAAAAGAATTAATAATTAAAATAATAATTATAAAGATAAGTAAATATTACTTAAAGTCGACTTCTTATTAGCGAAGGGATTTAATACGTATTTCTCGCTATAAGTCTAAAGTAATCGCGAATTCGCTAATCTTTTTATAAGCACGAATATAATAATTCTTAGCGACGTTATTAGCTTTCTTTACGCGTTTTAATTTCTTTTTCTTAAAAGTAAAAATATTAAGTCTTATCTTTAAGTATTAATATTAGAATTTTCGCTAAAATCTTAAACGACTTTATATTTTAATTAATTATCTTTAAATCGATTAATTACATTATAACGTAAAGTCTTAAACTCGAGATTATCGAACTCTATATTAAAGAGCGAAAAATATATCTAAGAATTTAATTATTCTTTTTTTTAATAGCTAAAAAAAAGATTAATAAAGAAATATAAAGATAAAAAAAGTAATTACTTCTATAAGATCGATATTCTATAAATTACGATTTAGCTAAAAATTATTAATTATATACTCTCTATTAAAATAGAAGTATATTAAATATCTTTAGCTATATTAATAATAGAAACGCGTCTCAAATATTAGAACGAAAGAAAGATATAATAAATAAGAATTATTTAAGGGGAAAGTTTAAGAAGAGAATTATTTAGATACTAGTATTTATTATTAAAAGAATTATTGAGAAGAAAATCGATTAAGTATTAATTTCTACTATCTACTTAATATAGAAAGATTATCGAGAATTCTACGTATTAGCGTCTAAATCGATAAAATTTTAATACGCTTAGATAATTACTAGAATAATTACTAGAATTAATTATAAGATAAATTTATTCTTATAGAATCTTAATACTTATAATAAGAGTATTCTTCTCTCGCTTTTCGATTAAAAAATAAATTAATTCTAATATTATTACGATAGATATCTAAAAGCATTAATAAATAATATTGATTTTATCTATAATATCACGTTTTCTAAGATATATTTATCGTATACTTTTATATTCTTTCTACTCTTTCTTCTATTATTTCTTATTCTTCTAATATTTATTATTCTTCTATTATTTATTATTCTTCTACTATTTATCTTATTATCTATCTATTTAATAAAATAAGTTATAGCTCGTAAAAGAATTATTACGCAAGACAATATTTTAAAGTAGATATATTGAATCTATAAATAAAATATTAAGTATAAAGCTAATACGCGAGTAGACGATAGCATATAAGAGCAAAGAAAAGACTGGAGAAATTATAATATACGTAGCTAATATTAGATAATCTTAAGTATAATTAATTATTTCTATATAGTCTTTAAGTATTTAATTATTAAAATTAATTAAGAAAAATAGACTAGCGTAAAGACTATCGAATAATAATATTCGAAAACGTAGATGAAAAGCTAAAAATAAGTCTAATCTCGAATCTATCTATTCTATTTTATTAATATATTATAGCTATTACTTTATATAAGATTCGTCGCTATTAGAGAAGATTTAATCTAATAATTCTTAAGCTCTCTTTTTCGCGAGTAATAAGAGAGATCGCGATAATATATATAAAGAGAATACGTTTTTCTAGATCGATTATTAAGATTATTTATAAGTCGGCGAAAGCTTTTCTTTATTATATATTCGAAGATACTAATCTTTATATTATTTATATAAAGCGTATAACTATAATAACTAAAAATATATAACTATAAAGAATAATCGCAAATTCTTTTTATAATACGAAGAAAGAAGAAGGGAATTTGCTATTATAATTAGCGTGCTAATAATTCTTCTAATAATCAAATAAATCAAATGCATTAATAATAATAAAAATAATTCGCCAAGCCCTAGATAATTGCGAAGACCTTTCGTAACACGATATCAAATGCGATGGCGAGCTTAGCTTAATAACGTAATAATAAAGTGAAATAATAATAATAATAATAGTGAAGTGAAGTAATAATTAGAATAATAACTAGAATACTTAATAACTAGAATAATAACTAGAATACGTTCGCATAATTCTATATAAAGTAACTTATTCTATATATAGTATATTTCCCATACCCCTACATATAACATAAGATACTTCTACATATATCAGAAATTTCCCAGATTATTTCATAATACCAGCACGTCTTTTAGATTATTCCATATAAATCAAATAATATAATCTTAATATTATACCATACCATAGTATAATATCGACACCTTATATCCCAGACCATCCCAGACCTTTCCGACTCGTAATAATAATAATAATTTTCTCTCTATCTTGCGAAATAAGCTTCGCAATTAGAAATATTAATCTAATTTATAGAAACGCAATAACGTATCTACTATAATTAAACTTATAGTATTAACGAAGTAATTAAACGATATTATTGTTATAGATATCTAAGTTATGAACTTAAATAAGAGAGTGCTTAATAGATAGACATATATTCTAGATACTACGATATCGTCTTAATTTTTAATTTATTAGGTTTTAAAGTCGAAGAGATTCTATTTAAAGTTACGAGAATTAATAATAGTATAACTATTTAAATTATAACGTAAGGACGCTTTCGTTACTAATAAGAAGTGACGCTAGAGATACGCTATTAAGTAGAATAAGCTTTCGAAATAAAGAATCGATAAGAATAAACTACTACGTGGTGATCTCGTAGTCTATATTTCTAACAATTCTATTACGAAGAAAGAGATCCTTCGTATAAATTATAATAATTTTAGTGCTAGATATTTCTCGCGTAAACGCATTAAAGAGAATATTAAATTTAAATATTATTGGCTAGATATAATAATCGAAATAGCGAACTATATTCGCACTTGCCTCGATTATTAATAAGTGCGAGTTTATTATTATAAGCCTTATAACAAGCTAGTATCAATCTTATTAGATGGCGTAGATTTATTTCACACTATAACAATGAACTTTATTATAGATCTATCACCTACGAGAAATTTATACACAGATAAAACTTGCGATACTATCTTAGTTTTAGTAGATAAACTTACGAAGCACGTAATATATATAGCGATTACAAAAGATCTAAAAGTAGATAAACTTATTAATATTATGTAACGAGAGTTTATATTATTGCGTGATATAAAACGAAACTTAATTTTAGATTGAGACTTACTATTTATAAGTAAATTCTAAATAACGCTATATTAATATTTGAATACGAAGCGTAGACTTAGTATTACGTTTTATTCTTAAATAGATAATTAGACTAAGAGATAAAATTAAGTTCTCGAATATTACTTGCGAGTATATAATAATTATAAGTAAGATAATTAACTCGAAATATTATTAATAACTACGTTCGTATATAATAATAATATTTATATAAGTATAAATAAAATCTCGTAAAAGCTATTAATAAGATATATAATAGATTTAAAAAATATTTTTAAGAATAAGATCTTAAGAGAAGAAGTATCGCTTATTATAGAGCGAGTAAAATAATTACGAGATATTAAATCGTATTTAAAAGAATTATAAGAGCGAGTTGCGAATTAATAAGTAATGTATTATAATAGTAATTATAAGACTATCGTCTTTTAAGAGAGAGATAAAATGCTATTGCGAAGCTTAAATATATATATCTCGCAATTAAAGTAGAAACTTAATTATAGATAGCTAAGATCTTTTAAAGTATTAGAAAGAATAGATACGTAGACTTATAAGCTAGATCTTTCTATTAGATATAAAAGAATTTATTCTATATTTTATATATCGCTATTAGAATTATAATATTCGCGAGATAATAATTTAAAGTTATAAGTAGTCTTAATTAATAAAGAAGAGAAATAGAAAATCGATAAGATATTAAATAAAAGAGTTCGTAAGAGCGAAACTAAGTATCTTATTAATTAGAAAAACTTCTTATCTTATAAAGCTTTATAAGAATTAATAAAGTATCTCGAAAATACTAAAAACGTAATTAAGAGCTTCGAGCGAATAAAGAAGTTATATAAGTTAGTATCTAAGATAAAGTAGAAAGCGTAATCGTTATAGAGAATTAAGAAGTAAGAAAGATTACGAAAATAGTAGTAATAGGAGATTCGTAGACGAAAATTATAACTCGTAGACTTAGTAATAATAACTATTTATAACTCGCAGATCTATATATATATATAATTTAATACGTCGTAGCGTTTAACTTAACGTAAAAAAAGATAATCGTAAGAATCGTATATATAAGTAATATTAGCGATAATAATAGAACGACGATAAGTAAAGCGACGACGAGCGAGGGCGACGACACGTATAGTTATTACTTCTATTAGTTAAACTCTCGTATCTATTAATTAAGATTATCTTATCTTTTTAGACGCGTAAGACGTTATAAATATCGTTATTAGCGAGAATAACGATACGTATAATAGTTTAAATAAGAGCGGGGACGAGATTTAAGACGTAGAGATAATTCTCGCGAAAATATCGATTATACTTACGCTAATGCGAGTTAATTAACGACGCGATATAGATCGCGCGAGGGTTATTCGTTAAGACACGCACGTAGCGTACGTAGATAGAGACTTAGCACGTATTAGCGTAATCCCTTAATTGTATATTACTCTTTCTCTTAATTAATATATTTTGAGAGACGAGAAGAGAGTCGATAGTAGTAGCAGAAGTAGTTATTAATCTTATTAGTTAAGTACGTCTTTAGAATAATCTTAGATACTTATCAGTAGAAGTAGAAGTCGGGATAGTAGAAGTAGAAGTAGAGGTAGTAGAAGTTAGAGTAGTCGACGAGATAGTAGCTATAGTCTATTAGTTAAAATCCTCGCATTGCTATTTATTTATTTATAAACGAAATAATTATTAGAATCGCGATGATAAGAAGTAATAAAAATAGATACTATTAATATTATTAGTATACTTTTTATAAAGTTTATTCTTTTCGTATTTAATTGCGTATATTTAATAAGCTCTTACGTATAACTAGAAAGTATCGCGAAGAGCTTTTAAAGTAAAGTAAAGTATTCTTTAAGATACTTATTATAAGTGAAGTTAACTTAGCTAAGCGATATTAATCTCACTTAACTATCACTTTAACTAATATATACGTCTCGCTATTACGATAATATATAGCTCGCTATCGTATACTACGTTAGAAATAGTTAAAGACTAGATAATAAATAGTAAAAAAAGCTTAGCACTTATTAATGTTAATATTATTAATATTATTATTATTACGAGAAAGAAAAGTAAATAAGATTTTATATCTTATTAGCGTGATTTTCGCGCTATTATAATAATAGAATAATAACGTATTATAATAGAATAATAGCGATAATAGTATATTACATAGCGATAATAGCATATTATATAGCGATAGTAGTATATTATAATAGCGATAATAATATATTATAATAGAATAATAGCGAGCACGTATTCTATTAATTAAGATAACGATATTCGTAGTCGCGCTATTGCGATCTTAGTAGATATATATTATTAAAAAGATAGATAGTAGAACACTTAATTTTCTTGCTATATAGATCTATAAGACTAGATATAATAATATCAAGACTACACTAGACGAGATTCGAGTAGATAGAGTGAAAACGAACTTGATTATTTCGACACTCTTACTCGAATAGCGCTATGTAGTAAAAAACACCCCTCTGCAGTCGAATATCAAGTAGCGATAATAAGAGCGCCGGGTAGCTGCGGTGAAGATAAGATAAGCGTAGAGTAGCTACGATAAAGATAAACATCGAGTAGCTATCGTGAAATAACGACGATAAGGTGGAAATTTAAAAGTCGAATAGCGTCGATAAGAGCGCCGAGTAGCTATAATAAAGATAAGCGCCGAGTAGCTATCGTGAAATAATAACGATAAGGTCGAAATCTAAAAATAACTAAGTTATTCGATAATGTATAAATTCGATCTAATATATAATATAAAAATTTCACTTTTTACAAAAAAGCGATTTTTTAAGAATTTTATTTTATATATAATCTATATATATTAAGAATCGATAATAATATAATCGATAAGTGTATAAGAGAAAGAAGATCTATAATAAGAATCGTATAGTATCGTAGTAATCGCTTAGACTTCTTAAAAGTTATAGCGAAATAGAAAGATATTAAAATAATAATAGTTATAGACGATCTCTTAATATATTACGAGTAGATATTAATATTATTAATATTATAAGAATAAGCGTTATAGACGCAGTAAGCGTTAGAGAAATAAGAATTATAAATATTATAATCTCGAGAGTTTAGACTAGCTTTTACTAAGTAAAAAGACATTACGACTAAATTTTTAATAATTATTAGCGCTATAGTAATTAAGAGTTAGAGTACTTTCATAGTCTATGTAAGAAGAGAAAATATAGTAATCTAATTAATAATTAACTAGTAATAGTTAACTCGATAATAATTAGCTCGGTAATAGTTAACTCGATTATAATTAACTCGATAGTAGTTAACTCGTGACAATTAACTCGATAATAGTTAAATTATTCGCCTTTGTTTAAAAAGTCCCTTTAAGAATAATATTATAAGAATATTTAAATATAGTCTAATTTAAGATTTCGAACGAACCTTACTTATTTAACTTCTTATACGAGATCGTTAGAGATTTATTATAACGATAATAATTATAAACTCGATTGCGAGTTATAATATTACTATAATTAAATGAAATATTTATTAATTGTACTCGCGATTATTACTTAAGTAAACGTCTAGAATCTTTAGTAATAATAGAGATTAGATTATTATTATTTTATAGTTAACTAATTTTTATCGTAGACTTAATTATATATATAAGATTTTACTCTTAACTATAGTTTAAGTAATAATTAAAGAAAGTATCGTCTAAGAATCTTAAATACGAGAACTTATAAGCTTATTTAAGTTTATAAATTACTTTTTAAATTATAATCTTTTAAAGTCTTTAATATTTTCTTAAAATTAATTAATTTAGACGAGAATAAGATACGTTCTTATTATAGCGTTAAGAGTTCGAGAGTGTTAAAATCTTTATTTAAGAAGATATTTCTTAGCGTGTTAAAACTATTTAAATCTAATCGGATTTTTCGAGAGAACTTTCGCGATCTAAGTAAAAAGTATTAAGTATCGTATTAGCGTATTTAAAATATATATACTCGATATCGTATAACTAAATTATTTAATAATTATATTCTCTTAGTGAAAAACATTTTAAATTATCTTAGATTTTATAATACTTCGACTTTTATCTCGTTTTAATATTAATCGCTTCGAGAAATAATATAGAGTTAATTAATAGAAACCTAGCTCGATATCTTAACGAGTAAGAGTAATAAGCGAGAATCTAAAATCTTAGTATAAAGATTTTGATATATCTTTAAGATACGTTTTCGAGATTAAGATATTTTTATTACGAGTGTGACGACCATATAGATCTACAACACCAAGTCGACTTACCTTCTTAATTGAGACTACGACTTACCTTTTCAATTGAGACTAGCCTCTATAGGCCTTGACGTCCCTTATAGATATTTCTTCTCAGCTAGATAGTTTCTTCTTAGACTTAATTTATTTATTATATATTATTATTAACTTATTCTAATTGTAGTTTTAATATTAAATTAATTCTTATCTTCTTATTACGCTCGTAAGACGTGCGAGTTAAAAGAATTTATTTACAATATAGTCGACGACTTCGAAAGACACTAACACGTATTATCTCAGATATCTCTTAAATTATACGAACGTACTATTAAAAGATCTAAATTATACGAAATTATTAAAAACTCGTAAGCAAGCGAGGTTAAAGAAATTGTAGCAAGATAGCTCTTAAATTATACGAAGTATCTCCTCACAGTTGAATATTAATAGCATAACACCTACTTATTCAACACTCGGCCCCGCGGCGCGACTATAAGTCACGCGATTAGTCTATCGATTAGTGTGCTCTAGACGTATTTCTAGCACGATTTAGTCGTTTTATTATTAATTAGTATAGCAATTAAAGTCGTGCATATACGCTAATAAGAATCACTTATATAATTTACTTCTCGACGCCACGCACTAATAGAGCGTTTCCTAAAGTCTATTCGACTGTAAGCATATCTTATTTAAATAACTATTACGTATATTATAATCGGCCTAAGACATTCACTATAAACTTAGCTAAGCCCGTTCTTATCGTATTAATTTTAATCTCGGAGCGAGTTTCGTATAAGAAAGTAATTCTATTTAAAAGTTCGGAGAAAATTATTACTTTCTCATAAAATCGAACGATATCTTAATATTACTTACTATCACACACTTAATAATCTATTTATAGTCTTTATAGAATATCTCGTAATACGAAATAAAGCGTAGAAGAGCCTTAGGCGAGTATAGATCTCGTAATCTATTCTACGCTATTTCTTAACTTAAAACGTTATCTTAAGAATACTCTAAATCGACGAGTATCTATATCGTCTAGAAACATCTCTCGTGCGTCTAAGAATCTTATCTTCGTCTAAAATATAATTACTTAAAAATAATTAATTTAATAAGCTAATACGAATCTTAAAGAGTTTCTAATTATTCTAAATAAGCTTCGCGAATAACGCGATCTCGAGATAAAAATTACTTAATTATATAATTTCTTGCTTAAAGAAATCTCGAATTATAAAAAAAAATATAAAAAAAAAATAAAAGAAGAAGAAAGAGACTAGAATTATACTCGATCGAGTTTAATTAACTCGTAATTACTTATAATAATAAGTATAGAATCTTCAGTATCAACTTCGAAGATCTCGTAAGAAATCTATTAATTCGATATAAGTTTAAATCTTAGCTAGACGCTTTAAAAAATTCTCTTATTCTTTAATACTAATCGACGATAAAGAATTTTAATAAAATAATTAAATTAATTAAATATCTAGTAAATTAAAGATTAATTAAGATTATTTCGATAATAAGATAGCTAGAATCGCTTACGTTAAGTCACGCATCGATAAGAAAGTAGCTAAAGTTATTTATACTCGATCTTATCGTTTTAGCTCCGATCTCTATTAAACTATTAATAAGATTCTAGATAATTTATAAAAATTATTCGAGAACTCGAATTATAAAATAAATAGAGTTCGCGAATATAAGATCTTAAAGTAAAAAGATCTCTCGTTTAGCGACTTCTATTAAGATTTTAAACGTCTCGTTATAAAGTTAAGTGTGTTAAATAAAGTATAACTTTAGAATATAAATAAGAAGCTCGCTTCTCATCTTCGCACGATCTAGACTAATTTTTCTATTAAATTTATTATCGTATTCGCTCTAAAAATATTCTTAACTCGAATAGATAATAAATATTATACTATACATTAGAAAAAGATAGTTAAGAAGATCAAGAACATAATAAATAAGATATAAGTTTCTAAGCGTATAACGTTCGTATCTAGCTCTATAAATATCTTCTTTTCTCAAACGAATCTAATTTCTCGATATCTCTCGTTTTCTATTATAAAGTAATAATAGCGAAAAACTATTAAGAATTAGAAGAAAAATATTTACTATATCTATTATAAGAAGAGACACTTATTATTCGCTTATTTAAAACGTTAATTCTCTTATCGAGTTAATAAGATAAAAAATTAGAATAAAGAGAATTTCGTGAAATCGAAGTCTAAATAATTCGATTCGAAAAACTCGTAATCTTATTTATAGTTACGAATTAAAATAAGATTCTATCTCTATACAATCTAAAAGCGATTCGACGTAAATTATTCGTCTCGAAATCGTTTTTAGCTCGAAAAAGTCTAACTTTTTAAGAGAAGATTTATCACGTTTAAATTCTTATCGATATAGAGACTATCGAGTACGCGTTTATTAATAGACACCTAATTTATAAGATTTATTAGTTACTAGATATATAACTCGTTTCTCTTATAAAGTCTAGATTAATTTAAGACTATAATGAATAACTTAATAAAAATTTATTACGTACGTTATATATCTAAATCTTATTCTTTCGAGATATAAGAAATTTATAATCTTAATGCTTATAGCGAATTTAAGATAATATATAGTTATTCTAGATAAATTATAAATAAATCGCTTTAATATGCTTCTAGATATAAATAATAACTCTATTCTCTTTCGAGATTATTTATTATAAACTTCTTTTATTTCTATAATTTATCTCTCTATTAAATTAATATTCTTAATTAAGATTTTCAAATTAATTTAATTTCGATTAAAGATCTTTACTCGCTTATAATCTACGTCTAAGAATTATTTATTCTCTATTTATAGCATCGCTATTATCTTCTTTACGATATTAATTAAATAGATAAAGTATTCGAAGACTTAATTATTCGCGATATCGATAAAAGATATCGATCGAGATATAATATATAACGCTAAGTCTAGAGCGAAAGAAATTAGTCTTTCTTTAGTAAAGACTATTATCTAGAATCTAGACGATATTAAGAAGCTATTTTCTTCTTAGTATTATAAGTTTCTAGATATCTTTAATTATTTTAAAGCTAATCGACTTTCTTCGCATTATTCTTATAATTATAAGATCGAATTTATTAATAACTTTAAGTTATCTTAAAGTCGCGTTTATTATATATCTCTTTATAAGCTTTAAAAGATTAAAGAGTATCTAATAAATAATCTATTTAAGAGCTTTATTACTTCTAATAAAACTTCTTATTTATTATTAATTTTATTTACTCTAAAGATTAACGATAATCTTTATTTCTATATAAACTATCGAAAATTAAATATTATAACGAAACGTAATCGATACTTACTTTTTCTAATAAAGAAAGTTATTAATAAAATCAAGAAATATCGATATCTTATTCGTTTAAATATTATCGCCGCATTTAATAAGCTACGAATAAACCTCGATAGTAAGAATTATACGACCTTTACTATCGCTCTCAAAGTCTATAAGTATCGAGTACTATTCTTCGAACTAACGAATAAATCGAGCACTTTCCAATAATACATTAATAATATCTTATTCGATTTTCTAAACGATTTCTATTAAGTCTATTTAGACGATATTCTTATTTATAATTAAAAGAAAACGAAATATTAAAAGTATATTAAATAAGTTCTTTAACGTCTACGAGAGATTAATCTATAGATTAATATCAAGAAATACGAATTCGATATAAAAGAGATCGTATTTCTAGAAATTATTATATTAGAAATTAATCTACGAATAAATCTTTATAAGATCGAGATTATACTTAATTAAAGTATCTCTACGAATCTAAAGAAGATTTAAGACTTTATAAAGTTTATAAACTTCTATCGACGCTTTATTTATAAGTTTTTTAAATTAATTAAATCTCTAATTAATCTTACGAAGAAGAATATTTTCTTTATCTAAAATAAGATTTATATTAAATTATTCGAAGATCTTAAAAAGCGTGTAATTACTATCTTAGTTCTACGCTACTTTAATTTTAAACGTTAGACTATTCTTAAGATCGATTCTTCTAATTATATACTAAAAGAAATCTTATCTTAATATAATAACGATAAAATTCTTTACTTAATAATATTCTATAGTAAAAGTATAATCTTAGCGAAATATAACTATTATATCTATAATAAAGAGTTACTAGCGATTATTCGATGCTTTAAATACTAACGATCTAAACTCGAATATATCGAGCTATTTATTTAAGTATTCACTAACTATTAGATCTTAAAAACCTTTATAAAAAATAAGAAGCTTATATGTCGATAAGCCCGCTATCTAGATATCTTATTTAAATTTAATTTTTAAATTATTTTTCGTATTAAAATAATTAATAGTAAAGTCGACGTTCTAATAAGAATATTATCGTTTATCTTAGCGAATAAAGCTAATAAAAGAAGTTAATATTAATATTAAACGATTCTTATTTCGAATCGTATTTAAATTCGAATTATAAAAATCGAAGAAGATTTATTTAAACGAATTTATAAGATTAATAAAAAGAATTCTATATATAACGAATTTCGTAAAGCGATAAATTATAAGTAGATTAAACTTTATAATTACACGCTAAGTCGATATCGTATCGTTAATAAAGTTCTCTTTAAGAACGAATTACTATAAGTCTCGATCGAGTTTTATACGAAGCTATTAAGAGAGATTTATAATTAATCTTCTAGCGATTATCTAGAAATACGAAGAATAATTAACTTACTTCTACGTTATTACTATTAATCTAACTACGTTAAAACGATTAAATAATATATTCGTAACTACTATTACTATCAACGTAATAAGGCTCCTCGAAATAAAATAAATAAAATATTAATATTACTTTTAATTTCTTAAGATCGTTAATAAGACATTTCTATAAATTTTATTATTAGTCTATTTTTATTAGACGATTTTAATATTATTTATACTCTTATATATCGTCTTATAAAGAAATATTACTACGTATTATATTATTAAAAAGATAACGATTATTTATTAAAAGAACTTATTTAAATTCTTATATAAAATCTCTTTTAATTACATAAATTATTATAATCTCTTATATTAAATAGAGATATATAATTTATATCTACGCTCTAAAGAAGTCTCTATAAGCGATTACGCATTAAGATTAACTTATTTATTATATATTATCTCGAAATAGACGATTAGATCGAGAGGGCTAATTAGAATATAAAGCGAGATCTTTATATTTATTATAATTACTTATAAGACAATTTAATTAAATAGATTTTTATAATCGAATTTAATAATAATAATAATATCTTATTCGCTATATCTCTTACTCTCTACTACTTTAATCAAGATTTTTATATTTATATATCTTTCGATCGAAATTATACTTTCTACGAGATTACACGCGAGCGTTTATAAGTCTTAAAGATAAAAGATATCACGATTAAAATAAAGAAGATTTTAAAGTTTAGACGATTATAATTAGAGAGAACACGTAGAATTATAAAGATATAAGTGAATAAATATTATAAGAAGATTACTTACAATATAGACGACTAAGTTTAACTATCGTTTAAAAACATTAGAATCGAACGTCTCTATAAGAATCTTAAAGATAAATAATTCGATTTATATAGAGTTCTTAAGAGAGTCGATATCTTATATCGTTTAGAACTCCCTTATAGTATAAGAATCTATCTCGTCTTTAGCCCCAAGGTGCTTAGGCCTACGACTATAAACCCTCTGTTAGGATAGAAGCACGATTCTCCCAAATCTACAATAGTCAACGAAAAAGAGTTATGGGACGTGGACGATATACTGGAGACAACTGGTATTATGCGGACCAAGATGAGTTCGAAGACTTTAAGGAAGTGGTGAATAAATTCCATAGACGATATTTCAACAAATCGCGCTAGGCCCAATAGGGAACCAGACTATGATTAACTTTTACTTATTATTTGAGGCCTATTCGCCAGCATAGCGATGCACTTAACTCGGCTCGATTGAGCTTCGGACACCTTATATCTCGTCTTTACACTAGTATACGTTTCTTCTAGACGTTCTAGATCGTTTCTATATACGAATATTATTCTTTTATAGCGCTAGAATATCGCTATTTAAGAGAGAGAGTAATATTACGAGTGTAACAATTATATAGATCTACAATATTAAGTCGGCTTATCTTTTTAATTGAGACTATAACTTATTTTTTTAATTAAGACTAGTCTCTACAGGCCTTGACGTTTCTTATAGATATTTCTTTTTAGCTAGATAGTTTCTTCTTAGACTTAATTTATTCGTTACACATTATCATTAACTTATTCTAATTGTAGTTCTAATAATTTTAACTTAATCTTTAAGACTTTCGTCGAGAAATATTTCTATTTAAAATATTAAATCTTAGAATAAATTTAATTTAGAAATTATTAAGATATCGTTAATTAAAAGAGAGTTAAAGATCTACTCGAACGTAATTTATCTTTAATATAATGTCTTAGAATTATCTTTAAACATTAATCTTAATAATAGTACTATTTAATCGAGAATTTTCAAGATTCGATATACGCGCTATATTTATATACTTATTCGAGATCGAGAGCTTAACGAAATAGATTAAACTTGACTTTAAATAGAGATTTAATAAGCTTATCGACGATTTACTTCTTAGTAAGAATATATTCTAAAACGATATTATCGTTTACGACTTTTTCGCGCACGAAATAATACTAAATATTAATATATTTAATACGATCGTAAAATTAAGAATTCTTATCTAAGATTATTATATTTTAATTATTATAAAAAATAATTATTATTAAAGTAAATATAAAATTATTAGAATTAGATTAAGTCTAGACGATAAGAGTACGCTCGTTTTACGTAACGTTATTATTACTAAGAGCGTTTATTACGTTTTTAAAAATAATTATATTAAGACTATTAAATAGTCTTTCGAGTTATACGATCTCTTTAATAGCTTGAATTTAATCAATATACTTCGTCTTATAGATAGATAATATTATTATTAATTATCGTTTAGACGATTAGCTAATAATAACGCTATCGAGATTAAATATATATTCGAAAGTAGAGCGTCTAATATCGTAATTATTAGCTTAATCTACGTCGATATAATCGCGTAATAAGATAAATTTCCCTTTATAGATAAGCTTAAGATATAGCGTATTATATAAGTATCTAAGAATTCGTTTAATCGTCTTTTAATAAGAGTTATTTAAATTAAAAACGTAGCGAGAGATTATCGAAATAGAGTAGATAATATTAGATCTCGTATTAAATATAGCGTATATTAAGAACTTAACGACTAACTAATATCGAATATAAGAGTTATTAATAACTTTGAAATCTTCTCTAATAATCTCGAGATACGAGGTTTCTATAAAAATATTAACGACTTTAACTCGATCGCTTTATATATTATAATCTCGAAGAACTTTTTCAAGATATTCTTCTTAATTAAGAGTTATAATTTAATTCTATCGATCTCGCGTTATCTTTATATTTAAATAATATATAATTAAATCTAAATCTATTATTTAAAACTTATCGCTAAATATTCTTTTTAATTTAATAATAGCGACGCGATTAAGTTTAGCGATAAGAAGATTATTAATATAAATAATAACGATAATCTTCTCGTCTTTATAAATAAAGATATTAAAATTCTTCGAAAAAGATCGATATTTAAGCTTTTTAAGAAAAACGATAATAATATTATATTAGACTCGAGGTGATTATTTTAATTCGTAGAGCGCTTTATTAAGACGATAAACTCGATTAATCTTATCGTTATATTCTTAAGAGTAACGAATATAAACTACTTCGTCTATATTCTTATATAAGAAAACGATTTTAATATTTATCTAATTAAGCTTTAGATCGAAAGTCGTCGCTAGCGTAAAAATAGCTTTATAATTTATAAGCTTAATTACGAAGACGAAAGTTTTCTCGAAGTTAACGTCTTTACGCTATATAAAACCTTAAATTACTTATTAAGCTTTATATCGAGTAACTTTATTAATTAATTCTCGTTTAAGCTTATAGACTTACTTATTTTCTAAAGTAGTACGATCTAAAGAAAGTTTATATAGATATTAAGTTTCATTCTTAATTAACGAGTAATACTCGTTATTTATATCTAACTATTAATTTATTTTATTTAAAGAATCTACTATTACTTTCTTATAAATATAAGATTCATATAATTCTAAGTTCGCAGTCTTTACTAGTAACGTAATAAGATTTAATAATAATATCTTATTTATAAGCTCGAATTCTATAATTAAAGAACTTAAAAGATTTTTAATACGAGATCTAGAAATTTAAAGTAAACGCTATATCGACGATACTAATAATTATTTCGTAGATATAGTATCTTCTAAGAATTTTATAGTCTTTAATATAAACTTAATTCGTATTATTATCTCGATTTTAATTTGAGATATTAAAAAGTAATTAGCGATAATAGATTTATCGCTTAAGAATCGCTTCTTAAGTTTATAATCTACTTATTTAATATTAAAGTATCTTTATATTTAATCGTTACGCGTTAATATACGATAAAAACTATTCTTCTTATAATTCACTAAGCGATCTTCTTCGAAACGCTCTTCGAATTTCTTTTAATTCGCTTTAAACGAGCGACGCTTCTTATAAAGAGCTTTTTAATTAATTTGTCGTAAATAAGATAAATTAGACTTACGTCTCGTATCGCTTTTATAAAGAGTCTTATTTATCTTTATAATAAAAGATCTATTACGAAGATAATTAGCGATCGTAATAAGCTTCGAGATTATAGATTTAGATAACTCGCTATTAATAAGTAGAGCGTGAGCTTTAATTATAAGAATCTAATCTAAGCGTTCGAAGACTTTATTTATTTAAGAGTTTTTAGATATAATAAACTCTTAGTTAATATCTTAATTATATTTATAATTATTAAAGACTTTATTCTTAATTATAATATTCTCGTCGCTACGAAGACGTTTAATAACGTAATCGTTATACTTAATATTTTATTTAAGCGACTTAAAGACGCTAAGAATCTTATTTTTATAAATATTAAAGTAAATATAAAACTTCTTATTTCTATTCTTTATAAAGTTGAAAAGTATATAATAATTAAAGCGAATATTCGTATCTAATATAGAATTAAAGATATTAAAGTAAAATAGCTCGTTAACGTACTTTTTAGATATAAGATAATCTTTATAAAATAAGAAATAAAGATTCGATCTCACGTAGGGCACGCACGTATTCTCGAGCACGAGAACTTTAAATAAATTTATTTCGATAAATATATTCTTTAGTCGAGCGATATTTTATTTATCTAAGTATTTTATATAGATATATTATAAGTTAAGAGATTACTTCGTTAAGTAGTCTTAACTCTATATCGATTGAGTTAAATATTATTTAACGTGAATTTTATTAAGTATTCGTTTTTATATAGAGCGTCTATAAAGATAAGATTAAAATTACTTTCGAGTATATAAAGTGCATTTTTTAATATTAGAGTTATAGTATTATTATCTCGTGTAGTGCATTATAGGCGAATAATATCGATATTCGCGACGAATAGAGTGTCGTTATATTCTTTAATAAAATAAGTAATCTCTAAAAATTAATAGTCGATAAATTAAAAGCGATTATAAATTATGTGTCTTATTACGTAAAAATCTAGATAATAAAAACTCGAAATATCGACGTCGATCTCGATAAGATTCTTATAAGTTTTCGATAAGTTAAATTCTTTTAACTCTTGCTTAGACTTAAGATTATCGATCTTAAACTTTTTAAAGCGATTATTATCGTCTTAATAATCTCGCTTACGTCTATTATCTTTAAGAGCGATATTATTATTATAATTAAAATTCTTATTCTTATAAGTATCGATATCGTAATAATACTTAATACACTTTCTATAGTATTTAACTATTTTAATAATATCGATATTATAATTTTAGCGATATTCTTCTTACGTAGACACTCGTTTAAGAATAATAAAGACGTGAACGATAAGTACATATTCCATATAAGAGACGTTCGAGTGATAGATATTTTAAAATCGTTATAAAGCATAGCTTAAGTTATACTTAACGATATTATTCTTCAAAAATAAAGTGTACTTTTAAAAGTATTTTTTCACATAAATATTATAGATAAGATCTAAGTTAAAATAAAATTATTAGATAAATAAATTCTTATCTAATCTAAGCTTAATCGAAAAATTTTAAAACTTTAATAAGATCTTTCGAAATTTGTTAACGTACTCGCTAGATTTATCGTTATATTAATTTAATATTATATTCTTAAATCGTATAAACGTACTATTAAGATATTCGAAGTCTTTAAATAAATATAGCTCGATTAATCTTTTTTATACTTTATAGATATTATTTATATCTTCGATTTCGATATAGTTATTATTAATTATTAAGAGACGTAGAGTCGTATAGATAAGATTATAATCTTATTTCTAGGCTTCGAGTCTCTCTTCGATATCGAGATTTTAAAATTAAGTTTTATAATACTTCTAAGTTTATTTAAAGAGATCGAAGACTTTAAGAATATTTCTTAGAGATCGTTTTTAGACTAGATAATTCTTTAAGTCGATTAATTTTAATACGTCTTTAAGAGTAATTATAAGCTTCGTAGCGATTATATTCGATATAATAGCGATTACTTTAAAGTAACTTCGTAAAACGTCTTATAGAGTAAATTAATTAATATTTAAAACAATTTAAATAATTATAAAGAATCTTTATAAAGATTTAATAAAATATTTTAATTAATTTTAAAGCGTTCGTTTACTCTAAATAAAGTATTTAGAAATAATATTATTCTCTAAAATTTTAAGGGACTTTAGAAACTAATTAATTTAGTTATTAAATCGTATCTATCGACTAATATAGTCGACGAGTACGTCGCATTTTAAATATGCGTTTACTAGATTATTTTAGTAAGTCTAAGAACTAAGTTTTCTAGCTATTTACGATAGATTATTAATCTAAGTATAACTTAATTTTCATAATTCGTATAGTCGATAGAATTAATATTCTAGCGAAAGCTAAGACTTATTTAAAGTTAAAGCTTATCGCTAATAGACGTATAATATATTTAGAATATCGAAGCGTAGTTATCTCGTCGATATAGTATTATATCGAATATCTCTAAATCTTTAAGAATCTTAATAAAGATTTTTTATATTATAGTAATATATCTACATCGAATATTCTCGTAGAAAAGATAAATAATTTTATAAGATAGAATAGCTTATAGAAAGAGAGATGTAAGAATACGCTTATATAATAAATATTAAGTTACTAAATAAGGTCTAAAGCCCCGAGCTTATAATTTATAAAAAAGATAAATAATAAAACACTTAATTTTCTTGCTACATAGATCTATAAGACTAGATATAATAATATTAAGACTATACTAGACGAGATTCGAGTAGATAGAGTGAAAACGAACTTAATTATTTCGATATATATATTAGAATAATTAAGATAGACTAGACGTAAGTAATCTAGAGTTAATAGCGTGATATACTCGCAAGTACTTAATTGTAATACGTAGTTATAATAAGGTTTAGAGACTAAATCTTTTAAGAAGAGAAGTACGGAGATCGGCATAGAAAGTCCTAGATAGCGCTAGTATTAACCCTAACTCTACTTTCGAAAAAGGCCCTATAGAAGAGAAGTTCTTCTTATTATATTTTAGGGAATATAATCTCTTTTTTCGATATTATCTTAGGAGTAATAGAGGGTCTAAGTTCAAAGTAGACTGGAGTTAGGTACATATTCGAAATAGATAATTAAGCGTATCGTCCGGGTAATTCTTTAGGCGGGGCTTTATCCGATCTTGACGTGGGAGTCTTAATATATCCAGGACTTTCTATGCCGATCTTCGTAATTATAAGAATAAAAGCACTTAGCGTAGACTAATAGAACTCGCTTAACTCGCTTATTAGATTATAGGTTACGTAGTAAGAACGAATATCTAATATACTTAGCGAAAGTCTTAAATATTCGCGAATTCTCTTTTTCTCTTTTTCTTTCTTAGCTATTAATTCACTTAGCAATTTAGATAATTATCTTAGTATCTACGTTTCTCAATCTCGCTAATTATCTAGCTATTACGTAGCTTTATTAAAAAGAGATCTTGCTACCTTACATTATAATTAATTTTATTCTTATTATCTTAATATAATAATTCTACTTAAATTTTCTATTTATTTAGAGTTCTAAATATTTAATTACTTATATATTATTAATTTAAAAAGAATACTTTAAATTATATTATTATTTTATATTAAGATAGAGTAGTTAATACTTTTCTAAGTTAAATTTTAATTTATAGCGTATAATTTATAATAAGTATACTTCGTTATAAATTATTTCTAAAGAAATATAATTATTTTTAATAAATTCGTCTATAATTAGAAATTTAATATTATTAAAAAACTTTATTATAATCGTATTTAAGTTAGTTCTCTTAATATATTCTTTAATAAAATTAAAGTTATAAAATAAATAAAGAATAGACGATAATAATAGTTTTTAAAAAATACTTATAATAATCTATATTCTTAATATAGAGTACTCGCTTATTTTTAATATCGTTATTTTATTAAAAAGAAATAACTCTATTTACTTAACTTATAAGTATCGAGTTTATAAATCTCTTTTTAAGATTATAGAGAAGTTTATAATAAGATACTTTATTATATACTTTATTATATATTTAATAGAAGTAATATAGCTATTTTATCTAAATTTTAAACTTAATATAATTATTTTAATAAATAGTATATTCTATATTTATATAACTTTAATCTTCTTTTATCTATATAAATACTTAGTAATAAACTATATATTTTTACTAGATATACAATTCTTTTTATTAATATTAACTTTATTATCTTTTTAACTATATTAAAAAGTATTATAAATTAATAGTCTTTTAAAATAAAGTAGTCTTTATCTAGTTTTAAAAGTATTATTATTATTAATATTTAGAATCTTTTTAAGTAGTAATTATTAACTAGATATATTTTAAAAATAATATATAGATATAAAAGAATAATATTTAATAACTTCTTTAATATAAAGTTTAATATTATATTATTTTTAGAAATATTTCTTAATAAAGCTTATTAAATAGTTTTCTAAATTTTATTTATTATAATTAGTCTAATTATATAGACTCTTAAGTACTCTATTATAGTATTAATATTAAATATATTTATTTCTACTAAGAGAGAGAAATATATATATAATAGAAGCTTAGTCTTAAGTTAAAATTACTAATATTTAAAGTATTTATTTTTAATTTAAAAGATAATAAATAAGTTTATTATATTACTTTTTTTTATCTATTTAATTTTCTTCTATATCTTTTATAATAACTTATAAATTTAAATAATAAAGATTTTAAATATATGTCTTAATAATCTCTTTATAAGATTATTTTTTATAGTTTTTAACTCTTTAATAATCTTTTTATACTTTATTATTTATTATACTTCTTTATTATCTTTTTAATCTTATATTATATTTATAAATCTCTTTATATTCTAGTATAAAGCTAAATTTAAAATATAATAATATTCTTAATTTTAAAGTTAAGTACGCGATAGCTATTTAAATACTTTTAATAATAATAATAATTTAAGAGTTAATATTCTTATTTATAATACTTTTATATACTACTAATTATTATTATAAATATATCTTAAACTTAATCTCTCTTATAAGAGTATCTTTAAAATTCTTAATATTTATTTTATTAAAATTTCTTTTATTTATTTAAAGTATTTCTATTATATTTAATAAAAGTCTTATAAATATAAAAAGATAATTAGAATTATAATCTAGCTCTCTTTTAATATTATAATTAATAATTAGTATAATATAAATAAGATCTATTATTATTTAGTAATTCTTTTTATATATAATTATTTTAATTAAAAGATATTATTTAATAATATACTCTTTTATAAATATAACTAGATCTTCTATATTATTATCTACTTTTATTTAAATACTACTCTATACTAAGTAGTAAATATTAAAATTACTTAATATAATTTACTCTATTCTAGTAATCTCTTTTAGCGTCTTTTTAAGAAGCTTAAATTCGCTTTCTTTCTAATTATTAGAATTATAAATATTATAAATCTTAAATATTCTATTATTTTCTAGCTTAATTAAATTTAAGTAAAGATTTAAAAAATAATATTTTAAATACTAGCTTTCTTTTAATAATTTCTTATTAATATAAAAGTATACTTTTATTTAATTATAAAATAAATAAACTAGATTAAATCTATTTTTAAATAAGTAATAAAAGATTTTTAAAAAGTTTCGCTATAGTTTTTAAATAATAATAATATTTATATTATATATAAGTATAATTTAAAAGAGTTCTATTATTATAATATATAATTTTTAATATTATACTATAGTATTAATAGCTTATTATAATATTTTTATAATCTATTTAGTTTAAATTTAAAATCTATATATTCTTATTTTTCTTTTTTATTACTTAACTAATAACTCTTTTCTTATTATTCTTAATTAGAACTATTATCTAGCTACTATTATTATTTTTTAAATCTATTAAAACTCTAATATTAAAATCTATTATCTTATCTCTCTCTACTATTTTTTTAATACTTTACTTCTTTTTATATTACTTTAATAAATAATTTACTTTATTATAATTTTATAAATAAGATTAAGTTTATTCTTTTAGAAGATTAGAGTGTTATTATTATCTTATTAAGAGAGAGAATTTTAATATAAGTATATAGAAGTTTTTATTATCTATAGAAATTAAATTAATAGAAGATCTAGTAGACTAAGCTTTATACTCTAAGCTATAAGTCTATAAGCTAAGATATCTACTATCTTAAAAGCTCTCTTAAAAGCTTTCTTAAAGCTAGATAATTAAAGTCTAATCTTTTAACTTATAGTCTCTTTAAATCTTATCGATTAAATCTATTAACTCGCTAATTAAGCTTCTTCGTAATAATTTAAATATTAATTCTATTTCTATTATTATTATTAATATTATTAATCTTAAGATATTCTATAATTTAACTCTCTAAATCTTTTACTCGGGTATTAATTAGCGCGACTACTCTCGAGTTATTTTTTTTAAAGCTATAGTTAAAGATTAGAGTATCTTTAGATTTCTTCTAGTTAATTATATTTATAGTCAATAGAGAATACTTTAATCGGTCTCGTTATACTTCTTTTATTAATAACATAGACTAGTTACTAATATATAGTTTATAATAATATATATAATTATTCTATTCTTTTAAGACTAGAATATCTAGATATCTATAGAGAAGACTAACGCTAAGCCTATGCTAAGAGATCTCTAGAATCTACCCTAGGGTTACTCTATAACAAATTGCCACTATTTAAAGAAAGACGGCGGCGCTCTCGTCGCTATAGTGATAGCTATAAGAATATGTATAGATAAGTATAGGGAAACACTCGCTAAGAAGAAAAACTTTATTAATATCTTATTTACTTTCTTCGATAGCGACGACGACGTAGTATTCTAGTTCTAACGATCTAATAATACCTCCTCGCGAGTGCTATATTATAACGTTACGAGGCTTCAAGAATAAAGTTATTTAATTAAGTATTGACTAAGTTGTAACTAAGAACGAATATAATTAAAAGACGATTTTATTTGAACGTAACGGAGAAGGATTTGAACGGGGGCCTGTGATTGGCTCGGAAGAATAGCGGGCCGCATTTGTTAGCGCTAAGGATCGGGCGCGTTTTTCTCTCTATTTGATCCAAACTGTCTAATATCGATCGAGGTTAATACTAGCGACGGTGAGGGTTGCAAGTGACGTTATATAGCCTCGGAGGGTCTCATTAACTATATTAATAAGGGACGTATATCTAGAAGATCTTATATGACGTCGTTATTGAATAATAGAGTCCTGAGGAATCGAGATCGAAATGTTGATAAGCGAGTTCTAGCTAGGGCCCAAATTTGGAGTACTCCCAAAGGCGTCAAGACTTTTATGTTTCAGATCGTCGATCAGGGGCTGCTTTGGAGATGCGGGAGATACCAGGCCTCTGCTTGCTGGCAATCTCACGAATCCTCTCGCGCTAATGGCCGCGGGGATGCTAGGAGCATAGGCCTTGCTGCAGGCCATGCTGCGGGGATGCTGGCGAGATACGGAGATATTCGCCTGTGGCTTGGTGTACGCTAGTACTATGCTCTCTTGCTTCTTCTCCTGCTATTGGCTACGAGGATAACCCTTCCCATTGCTGAGGAGTCCGTCGATGACGGCACAGTGTGCCCCTTACATCCGCTCCTTCGTTTCAACCAGCACCAATCAGAACCGTATTCTGCGCATGATCACTGCATGGATGCCTGTAGACCACAGCAGGCTACAGCTCGTGTGCAGAGCTAAAGACATTCAATGCTTTTCGAGGTCCCACTCTTCTAGCTCTCATTCGTGCTCCCTCTCGAGAATGCAGCGATCAGATCAATGCTTGAAGATGACTTCAAATCCTGTGTACCTGTCACTGAGTATTTTGCGCCGTTCGCAGAGCACCCAAAAAAACGAGTCCGTACCTCTGCCTAAAAATACTCCTCTCCTCAGTAACTGCTTTTCAGAATCCCCATTATCGCCCAGAAGTATGTAGATGTAGTTGCGCCGTTCGACCGCGTGTAGACTGTTTAGCCACGAACAGGTGGAAGTAGCGTTCTATGTCCTTGCTTATTCCGGCACAGCCCTCGCACCCACGGTAGTCAAACCAACCTAATCAGCCTAGAATGAGAGCGCGTAGAAAGACCTCAGATAAGTTAATAGAGTAGCTGACAGTGGAGTACGAGAAGGGCGATTATCGCAAGTAAGACCTCTTCGAGATAGTAGCCTCGGCCGCGTCATGAAAACAAGATAGCTGATAGAGGCGTAATGTAGCAGACTAATATTGCCTTTCGTCTTAGCTGCGTTTGAGGAGGAGTAGACGTTGAATTGCGAGTAGAGGTGGAGTCTCGATCGCCACGAGCGAGGCCGTTCTAGGATACAACCCCGAGCTGTACATCAGCTAATGGGTGGGCAGTGCATTATTTGCCGACGCCGTCGTCCTGGGCTGGTCTCGTGGTGGAGGCGCAGTACAGCAGCTGAACAAGGTCGCTGGCTGCGGAAGTTGTCAGTACGGGAAACCTCGATCTCCGGCTTAAATCTCGATCGATAGAGGAGACGTACGGGAGGTAAGACTCACGTAGCGTGGGGTCTTACTTACGTAGCGTGGATCTGAGGAAAAGAGTGGGCGAGTAGAGGATTATTCGAATGAGAAAACAGCGAGGGATGTCGAGGGGTTTAAATGTTCTTCTTGATATTTCGTCCAAGGACGCTTTACCTAATTAAGAGTTAGCGTGAGCGCTTTACCGAGTCTAGTAATTCACGTGGGTCAAATAGGGCGGCGCTCACCCGATACCCAATTGGGCTCTACTGGACGCAACTCGCGATTCTTGCAGTCAACATCCCATGCGAACCTATGGTCTTGACGGTACCGCGTACTATCTCAACTACGTGGTAGCTGCAACCCCCCCATTGTAAAGATATGCCCAGACCATGGCGACCGACGCAGGAGATCCAAAGTAGAGAAAAGTGTTGAATTGTATGAAGGATTGATTGATTGACTATCTAGAATGGTGTGACGACCAAATATGTAGCCATGCTAAGACGCTAAATCACGTGGCCATTTGCTAGGTGTTGAGAGGTGGTGCATCATTTCCAACAAAAAGTGCAGCTAAATTATAATACTCGGTGGTTTGCATAAGTAGATTCTCAAATTTGAGAACGTCTCTGACAAATCCGAATCTAATTGGGTGAGTATCACTTTTGTACATCTATCTGAGATGCTGACTCGGTTGAGATGGTATCGATATGTTGTAGGAATACTTTGAGCATTTGGCGGCACTGATCAGGCTTTCTTCCTTCTTAGAAACAGAACTCGTATGGTAATCCCAGCCAATAATTCTAGATATTTAATGATACAGGTTGATGCCGAAACGAATTTATACAGCTAAATCTGACGAATGACACTCCAGACACCTTTTTACTCTTTCACTCCTTGCACAAGCAGCACAATGCTCCCAAACTCCCAACATATTATAACCATTTAGGTAAATAATTCCGATCCTTTAGGAACCATCAGAGGACTTGCCCCCATGCCATGGGCACTGGAAATAACAGTCCATTTGTCGTTTCTGCAAGACCCCGAAACATTAGCCGCGCCATCAGCGAATCCAGTAGAGAAGCCCAGCTTACCGAAACTTGTTGTATCCTCCCACAAGCCGGACCCTCTCTCGGGTCCCAGCCGCCCGTGCTGCACCACGAGAGCGCCGTCTGATCCTGCTGCCGGCTGTCGAACTGCTCCGTTCCCAGGCTAAACTGGACGTAATCGCCTTTGTGCTCGGGGGTCACGATGAGCGGATCTTCGAGCTTGCTGTTGACCGAGAGCGGGTCTATGGCACCGGCTTCCGTGATGCTCTGGTATCCGATTTGGTTTCCGCCGACATCCCAGATGGTGACTTCGGTGGCGAGATTGTGCTTGTCGCCCGCACAGTTTTGGATTTCGTTGACGTGGATGTGGCATTTGCCGGCCGTCGCTCCTGAGCCGCCAGTCGTTGTGTACGGGGGAGGTGTAGCTGCTGGCGTGGGGGTACTCGTACTCGTGCCCTGTGACACAGGGTTGTCTGTCGTCCCTGTGGCTGGACAGGAGCTAGGATCTATAATGATTGGGTCGGCAGGCTCGTTCATCATCTTGGCCTGTTCTTCTATCATGGCTTGGATAATGTTGTTGGCGACGATTGCATTGCCAAATTTTGTCAAGTGGAAAACACGCCCCATCCTAGAGGTGATGTTAGCATGGACCTGACATGATTGAGTGCAATCGGGGCACCTTACCAGTCTGGTAGACCTTGTGCATTGACTTCTCCGAAGCTAGCAGCAGACATATCGAGAGTTCCATCTGCAATACCCTGTTGAATCCAATTTCCGACATTACCCTCAAATGTACTGTTGTCCAGGCTTCCCGGTGTATCGTTTCGAGTCTTCAGCGAGATGAAGGACTCCCCTTCTTCTTTATCTCCATCCCGCTTTTGTGGTTGGTCAACAGACTTCTCACCGTCCTCGTCATTGTCTTTCGTGGTAGACCTGCGCCAATACATAAGCATCTTATCGCCAACGCCCTTACCTTTTCTGACTTACCACTCGTAAAAAATAGTCTTTTCCCGGTTCCACCCGTCAGTGGGAGAATCGACGCCTCCATAGTACTTCTCGTTGACACCAGGCATACACATACGACCTCCGAGCCGGTCAACCTGAGCCTCGGAATCGACGTATACACATCGATCTACAGTTTTGCAAGCAGCCTGGATTTTTTCGTTGACCGCATTGACTAGGTCGTTGAATCGAGTCCTGCAGCATTTTAGTCTCACCACTGGGGACTTTCACCAGATGCTGGTCCATACCTTCTGGCTTGCGTAAGGTACTGCCGGAAGCCATAATTACGAGTGAACGCCCAAGTGACATCGTCGCAATCCTTGGTAGTATCATCAAAGAACCTCATGTAACCCGGCCAGTATATCCGGCTGTTGGCATCGACAAGATTAGCCTCAATGGCTGTGAGCATGTCTGTCATACTCTTGAAATAGCTGTCAGATTTGACTTCCTTTAGCCCGGAGTCCAGTTCGCCATCACACGTCCAGAACCATTTCGATGACCATTGATATACGCAATAATTCAAGATTACGGAGAGATGAGCGTCGTTACCGCCAGCAGATACGATGACGGCTTGGGACTTTTGCATCTTCGGAATCTGTTTATCTTTTATCTCGTTGGTCAATGCGCCAGAGCATCCCAGGTACTGGAAATGTCGCTGATTATTTTCTGCGATCATATCATCCATGTTGACCAAATTGGGGTATCCGTTACTGTATTGATAGCAGTCTGTATTAAGCTCCAACTAGCAAGCGGTGATTAGCATAGGATACTTTAGCCAGGCATGGGGTGTTGTACTTGGCCACTGCCTTTGATAGCGTGTCCTGCACCCAACCCGACGGAGTATGAGTCTCCGACGGCTGTCAACGTCTCGATCCATTTTCGATCGAAAGGGTCTGTAGCTTGGATTGACGGGCCGGCACGTAACAGAAGCTTTCTTGGATTGTAAAGATTGTTAGGAGTAGTAGGTATGGCCAAAGCTACGCTAGCCAGTAGTAGAGATAACAAAAATGCTGACATGATGTTGATGTGCCCGTTCCGGCAAGGGAAAAAATGATCGAGTCGTTCACAAGATGCACCGAAAATTTTTACGGGCAAAGAGCCCGGGGAGGAGAAATCTAAGTCTGGAGGCCTCTTCCGTATGAGATTGTTCAAAGACAAAGCAATTTTACAATTGATAAGGAAAAAATGAAGGGAGATATCTTAGGGTAGATATAGTTGATGCAATCTTTCCTATAGTTTCAGCAAGACAATCGTAGAGAAAATTACCTACAGCATGCTGACGCAGGATGGACATCCAACATGAAAGGACCATTGTTAGATGAGTGAAGGATCGACATAGCCTTCGATGATGGCGTAGAAGACACTGCGTGAGGGCGGTATCATCTCCGACCATCAGGTGAGGATATTTCAGGGGCTCGGCACAGGTGGTCGAGGTACCCCATTGGAAGGGTGAATCAATCCGAACGATTACAGGATTCTCAGGTTGCTGAAAGATGACGAGCTAAGTTTGGTAGCCAGGGATAATTTGTGGTTTCACATGACGGCGTGTAGCCAAAAGCGTGCGTCCAAAAGCTGGGCCGCTCGTACAGCATACATGATCAAATTATATAAGCTTCTCACTTGCCAAGCTTACCGGCATTGCTCGAAAGTTGTCAGCAAAAGCTGAAGTACCTCACGCGCTTCCCATTCCGCCGCATTACTCAAAGGTCACATACAACAGTGCCAGAGAATATATAGCCTTGCCAAACGGACATTTAAGGGCTCGACGCCTGGCTTCGCCACAGATTGGCAGAGACTGAGATTATCAAAAAAATCATACAGTCACTGGAGCGTGTACCCCGTCTGATGCTGGCAATCACCGAAGTTCCTATAATTGTGTCCGCAGACATTTCGCAACAGTTCTGACGCTGTTCTATGGCTAGTCTTTACACAGGCTATGCCGAGATGAAGGTCCTTACACTCCACTGCAGGATTGCGTTTTGTTCCAAAAATTGCTTTGCCATGTTGTAGATTGCTGCGGAGCGAATGCTACTCTGTGGAGTGGTCCCCTCGGCTTATATTTGGATATATGACCATGATGCCCAGCTCTCGAAGACTGCATCCGACAATTGTTGCTTGCTTATCTATATCCACTTCCCCATATAAGCGGGACTTCCAATTCTCAATATTGTACCAAGAACCATAACCCCAAAGGATATCACCAGCGGCAAACCACGAGCATCGAACATGCGCTTCAGAATACACACTGGGGCCACCATCCTCGCCGTTATCCAACTACTATTCTCTATTGCTTTAGCAACTCCAAACCTCGGAGTCAGAGCAGATTTTCTTGATGTCACTGGCACGCTTCCGGACAAGTTTATCCAAAGTTATTCCAGTATCATTAAGTTCGAAGATGATACCATCCCCCTCGACAAAACAAAGATGACCGACGCGAAGCTACTCAACCTGTGTGTTTTGGCCTACAATGAAATGGTCAACCTATGGAGAACACGGCAAATCCCCTCCGATTTTCTTCCTGGAGCCATGGCCGCGATCGCCTATAAGGATAGGATCTATTTTGCCTCTGCCGTCCGTGCGCCAGCTGGAGGTGTCAAGTTGGCCGATATCCCGAAGGGTTCTGTCAGGGAGTTGATGGACGACGCTCTAACGATGGGTGTTGGTAGGTTTCTCCCCAGCCCCAACAAGTTCATTCGGACATTATGAGGGGTATTCCTATTCTCTAGACATTCTTCGCGGCCCCAATTCCTGCCTGAAGACAGTGATGCCAATTGCTAATCTTTATAAGGTACACATGCCCATGGTGGCGGATGTTCCGAAATCAACTGCCTTGAACTCCTTTGGGACCACAACGGGCAGAAGGACCCTGACAAAGGTCCTCCAGCTCCGAGGGTTGCTATTTGGGTCCTACCGAGGGTTAACAAAATAGACACCAATAGCGAGATCAACGCACCGCCTTGCAAGTGGGGCTCCCGTTCAGGTGTAGGTTATGGGTGCAACGAGATCGTAAGCGAGTACGGCTTGGATCCGATAGACACAAAGGTTGCACCTGACGCTGCAGGCCAAGATGACTGGAAATTTAGCCTTGAAACAAACCCTCGGCCTCCGTGTAAGCCTTAGGAGCTGAAGCGGGTTGCACTGCTATTGCCAGGGGAGTTTACGGCGTTTTCTTCGGGGTTTCAGCGCGTGAATGGGGTTCGAACTTCGTCCGAAGGACAGTGGCGAAGGCTGTGAGAAATTAGTATAGTTCGGTCGTTTATCTTGTGATGTATGTAATTTTTGCTTTGTTGATTAGCACGTTGAGTTCAATTAAATTGACCGATAACAGCTCATAAAAATGAACGTCCCAGCGATTATTCCAGAACATAGAAAATCCTAAGAGGACGTGAGAGCATGTATCTCGCATGTATTGCAAGAATCGGCGATCTTCCGGTCCCACTCCAGTGCCATGGAGCTACAAGTAACAATGAGGCCATGTAATGATACAAGTAGGTTTACATCGCATTGCAATCGCCAAATAGTAGGGACATCTAATGCTTAGTCTTCTGAATTTTTGGAACTGAAAGACGTGAGAGGTTCTGCAACATCCTTTAATTCGCACGCACATTAAATCGCCATCAAGAGAAATGGCGGTGAATCATGATCTTAGTGGGATTATTGTGCAATCGAGCCTACGAAGATAGGGAAGCGACTGGACAGCATTAGTATAACCCCAGCTCGCACGTAGAGAAAGTGGCAAGAGGGGCTGACTTACATCCCAAAGTAGACGTATCTAGGTCAAAGACCGAGTAAAATGCTCGTAGAAATGCGGAACCCAGCACAATCTCATCATATTGCTCAACACCGAAGGGCATAATAGCGCTCACACAGCGAGTTCTACTCTGCTTTATAGGCCACTCGAACGTGTAGTCGTACGGTGTTAGCGTGAAGTTTTTACCGGCTAAACTGAAGGTGAGATCTGGCATGACGCCTCGCTGTTCGCAGGGGACCGAGGGTGGCAAGTACATGATTTCCTCGAACTGAAGGTCCTGCCATATATCCATGACCAAACGGTCAGGAAGCAATATGAACGCTGAACCGGTGGAGAAAGAAGCGGTGTAACCAGCAAGGGACTTTCGAATGCCGGGCTCACTGCCAAGCGTCAGGTATTCGGCCTCAGCCTGCCATCTTCCGGTCAATGCATAGCGGCCAGTCTTGTTTGTCAGGGGTATTTGGACAAGATCGCCTGTAAATAGGTCAGGATTGATTGCACCAAACAAGAGTTCACGTGGCTCTCGAAGGCGCATCGAAAAGAGGCTTCGGTCGAGAACATTGTCCTTGACCATTGACATGAAAGGGGATGGATTGAGGAGGACCGAGCCTGCGCTCGATGGTGTCAAGCCTAAAATGCCATGGATGATGCTAATATCATCCCATGACGAGCCGATAGGCTCGACTGTTGTAGCCTCCAGGAACGGCTGGTTCTTGATCTGGACCCCATCAAAGCTGAAAGTGTCCATAGTCACGTTGCCAGAGGCAAACATATATCCATAGTCAATATCCAGGGCGGTCCCATTGATCTTGGAGCTGCACGATTGAGCTGAGTCATATTTCACGTCTCCCAAGGCACAATTATCGCATTTGACAGAAGAAACGAATGTCTCAGGGGAGGATATGTCTATCAGCACCTGGAATAGTTGAGGTGGAGTTCCAATGCCAACCGCGGTGAAGTACACGAGGTCGTGAGTGAGGTTTCTCTATAACATTCATCTCGTGTCAGTAGTCTGGCTATACTCAGAGGTGCATCGATCGAGCTCCTACCGTGAGACCACTCCGGGACGAGGAGCCAGCAAAGCTAGAGTCCTTTACATTAGGGCCAATGCCCGGCCCAATGATAGGCTGTTGGTTATATCTCTCACTGAGGTGCTGGACCTGCTCAGTGCTCTATGGGTAGGTAAGCTAGAGACGTGTGAACCGCTGAAAGGGTTGGCGCTCACTGCAATAGATCTTAACGGGAAGCGCATAACAGTCGCGGAGCCAGAGGGAGCTAGCAGAATGCCCAGAAGTCCAAGCGCCGCTTTTCGCATAACCTTTGCCATATCATCAACACTCTTAGAGGATTCAAGACACGATTTGAGAGGTAGTAGTGCAAAGTAGAGAGCTGGCTGCTCCAAACATATGTGACAGACGTACAAAATTTTTGCTTGTAGGGGATCTTACAGAATCTCACGGCCAGGGCGCAGGAACTCAGCCCAGCTACGCGGCACCATCTCCCACACGAAACACCATTTGTGGCACGTACATTGCAACATGCTCCCCCTATTCACTCGGCTGGAGCTGACTCAGTGATATTTGTGACCTTCGTCAAGTTTATGGCGCAAGTCATAGGGGTGAAGCGGCTGTGCTCGTGTTCAATGACAGTCAATCTTAACCAACACTAATTCCAACTTTCTTCTATCTACAGTTGAAGTCAACAGTTTAGGACATTGTCACTCTTCTGTTTTACTTAATCTCGATACAAGTATCAAGTCTGACAATTTCACACGATGGCTGACGAAACTTTTCGTGCCCCCGAAGACAGCGCTGAATATGAAGAACTCTTCAATGCAGCTAGCGAAGGCGACATTCAACGCCTGGAGACTGCCTTACTTCCGTCATTGAATGTCAATGCCTTGGAAGCCGATCGCTTGCAAGGGCGTGCAGCGCTCCATATGGCCGCACAATCTGGAAGCGTCCCAGCAATACATTTCCTCCTCGCTCATGGTGCCAAGGTAGATTTGCGTAACTCCGAGGGTGAGACGCCACTCCACGAGGCGGCATATGCGGCCCACCCAGAGGTCATACGAGCCCTGCTTGACGCTGGGGCTGACATCAATCTACCAACTGGAGATTACAGCTATACGGCACTGCATAATGTCTTGAAACATAAGAACACGGTCACACCGAAGCAGATTGAGACCATCGAGCTCCTCCTGGATCGAGGGTTGGATGTCAACGCAGAAGCTGACAGCTGGGGAAGCACGCTCGTAAGCTTACATGCATATTCTTAGCTGAAACGAGTAGTTGACAAAACAATAGATTAACCAAGCCTGTGCACTGCGCAGCATCGAGCTGGTGCAGATTTTGGTCGACAGAGGCGCAAACTTCGATAATGCTCTGCCCACTGCAGTTGACGATTACAATATGGTGCAATTTCTGCTCGGTCGAGGTGCTAAGGTCGTCTCCGCGCCAGGAAAGATCTCTGCCATAACAAATGCAGCCGGCGCCGGCAACACAGAGGTCGTCCGGTTACTACTTTCTCATGCCGATGATGCGGAACTCGACGGTAGCCATGATGCCTTAAACTGGGCCGCTGCTGGAGGACGTATAGATACTGTGAGACTCCTTATCGAGCATGGCTTCAGCGTCAATGTAACCGTAAAAGACTGCGTTGTAGGCGAGACCCCTCTTCTCGCAGCTTGCGGGTCCAGGAAAATGACTTCGCAAAGGATAGCAGTTGCGAGGTTGCTTGTGAAGGAGGGCGCAGATGTCGGTGCTCGCGGTGAAGATGGGATGACGGCAGCTGAACTGCTTGTTCACAATGATACCGACGGACTACTTCAGGAGGATGCCGAATTACAAGAAATACTGACCAGGACGGATACCACATGAGGTGATGAGAAAGGGGGAGGGTTCAGCGTCATAGGCATGTCTAGTTTTTAAGGACTCCCGAGCCTGCGATGCTTTATATCCGTACAGCTTCGAAGTAAAAAAAAAAGACAGTGCACGATCTTCCACTAAGAGATCCAAGCATCACACCACGATGTTTCCTCCTTTGCCAGCAAGATTACCCCAAACTTCCCACCTAAAGGTACTTGATAGTAATAGGGCGAACGAGTGGAAAAGGTTTTACCTCGCTTCAACATTTCCCATAGCCGAACTCAGCCCTATGCTGCCGCTTTTAGAATCCTGGAATCGTTCCGCGATTCTTGAAGTTCGAAATGTTTGTCAACACTCGGTCGAATCTCTACGAGTATCAAGACACTGCATCTTCCTTCTGTCTCAAATCATCTCAATTACGTCGTAGCAAACGTCCCATTAAACAGATATGCTCAGATCATGGCGACGGACGCAGGTGATCCAAAGGAGCAAGACCCTGACTCCGGCACTGCTACTCTCGAGCGCAAGCGGCCTTACAACGTAACTTCTCGCGATGACGCCTCAAATCTTGGTTCTGCAAACTCGACTCCTCGAAAACGCGCTAAATTCGCCGGAAAATTGGGGCATCAAGATGTCAGGGACTTTGTACCTGTGGGGCCAAGCTTCAGCACGAGTGCCGTACCGATAGACGAGGCACAGGATAGCGGTGATGATAGCTCTCAGGTGGAGTCGAACCTCGATAGTGAGACATTGAGTGCTTATGAAGCATCTGGAGTCTCCGAATTCGATGGTGCAGAACAGCCAAAAGCTCTTATTGAGGGGCGTCGGTTGCTCATCAGGGACCTTCCCCCAGATACTACAGAGGAGCACCTCAATCAGTTTTTCAAGGGATACTCCATGTAGGTCACTGTGATATGTTTCTCGCTCGTCAGTACTAATGTTGACCAAAGCGAGAATATATGGCTTCCTGATCGCAAAGGTGACAACTCCCGACCGGAGACTACTGCACAGAAAGAGAAGTTCTCCATGGACAGCGAACCTCTCAGCGTGAACCCTCTTGAAGAAGCCGCTACTACTAGCACCAATGATGGGCGTCGTCTGTATGTTGGAAATCTTCCTTATGCTGCAACGGTGGAAGATCTAATGGAATTCTTTAGAGGATTTTCCGTGTCATTCTTCCAATACCGTCTAAATAACTAGCTATGCTGACTTTGAGTCGTAGAGAAAATATCACCATCCCCGCCAACCCACGTACCTGTCGTCCTGTTGGCTATGCCTTCGTTACAGTCTCTACTCCTGGTGAAGCGGATCGTGCAATATCCCAGCTCTCTGGCAATGTGATCCTTGAGCGAAAGGTATCAATACAACGAGCTCGAGCAGAGGAGAGGAAAGATGCTAATTCTGGCGCTACCGCTGTGGAAGAGGAGGTATTTGCCACAAGGAACAAAGCTATGGAAGACTACCCGGGCAATAGAAGTGACAACATCGAGAAGGGACTTGAAGAAAGTAAAACGCTCCATGCAGTCTCCGAAACCGTAGCACCACAAGATGTGCAGGCTGCGTCACCAGTGAATTGGAACGCGGTCAACTTTACAAAGATCCGGACTACTCTTGGAGGTAGCGTCGGCGAGGTCAATGATTTCGCAGATGAGCCAAATCTGACGAATGGGAATGGAAAGCGAATGGATGGACGTTCGGATCGTGATCTTGGTGAGTTGATCCCTTTGTGATACCGACGGTTTAAGCTCCTAAGTTACTGACTTCTATTTCGCAGTCACTTCAGTAGCACTTGAAAGGGTCAAGGCCCTTCGCTTTCGCCTTTCTTCCATGGATCCACACGACGGTCCTGTCTCTGCGTACCGATCAGTGCAACAAGAACTCCACAGTGCAGAGGTCGACTATAAATATTGCCTATATTTTCCCTCTGATCAAGCATTTCAATCCCCTCCCCTCTCCACTGCACGCAATTTAACACCAAAGAAAAAAGATAGCAGGGAATACAGACTGCGCCTGTGGAGCATGGTTGAGCAATGCATGAAAGAAGGAACCCTAGAAGATCTCAAAAAGGGAAAAATACGTGTGAGTAGCGAGGAGCACTCAAAACAACTACCACCGGCACAGACCGAGCAGGTCGACAGTCAAAAAGATCTGCGGATTTTGACAGATACGGATCCCAAGCAAGTTCAGGTCCTCGGTCAGTTTGCCCTTATGCAAATGCTCCCGCCGCGGATTCTAACAAAAACTAATGCCATGAGCATTCAGAAACTCAAGAAACCTATCGTAAACAGCACGGTTACATGAAAGCACTACCTAACATGACGCCGGGTACTCGCAGCTACGAGGAAATGAAGAAGATTGTTCACGAAACTGAGATAGACCTCAATTACTGCAAATACTTCCCTGCAACCGAGGATTATTTGCCTCTCGCTTTTGCTAAACAAGGACTAAACGAAATGAATGGCTCTGAGATTAACGGCAACAGGGCTAGTGAACGGAGAGCGGCCCAGATATGGAAGCTGGTTGATCAATGCACACAAGACGGTATCCTCCAGGATCTTAAGGATGGCCGGCTTGCCGCTTGGCTGAAAGACGTGCCGCCACCTAATCAATCATTCTTTGCCTCAGCGCTACAAGCAAAACACCCTCAAGGACCTGCTGGGATAAAAGATCACAATCCTAAGCCTCCCTACGGTGGCAGGCTGAAGGAAGCTAGTAGTGGTGATGCTGGCTCAGCTTCTCCTGATGTGAAGCCAACCCCAAAGAAAGAGGAAGGGTCTGATGAGCACCAGGGAACTCCAAAAAGTGATAGAGGTGTGCTCTTGAACTTAGACTATGGGCATCATGATACGGACTCAAAGAACGGGGTTAGAGACATTCAACCAATAACGAATTCGGGAATTCAGGATGAGGAATGGTCATCAAATTGCGATGAAAGAGACATCAAAGAAGAAATGCCAGCAATAAATCCAGTTGGCAATAATATTTATGCAAGTGATACTGGTACGTCAAGCAACAGCGACAGTGAGAGCAATGGTTCCAGTATGGATTGCGAAGGCCAATCTGAGGATGGTGATGCCATGATGCAATATTCAAATTCAGACCAAATCACTGCTGATGAGGGCGTACGGAATCAAAGGACGATTGCTGTCCAGGCAAGTCATGCAAGGGTCCTGGCCGATTTGACTCCGTACGACCTCAACAACCAGCTGAGATATTTCCACACCACCAAAGCCCGCAACGAAGTTGATGGCAAAACACCGGTCAGATGTCTCGTTTGCGCGAAAGAAGGTCATATGGCTGGGGTGTGTGAACTACTTACTTGCTCTACTTGTGGAGCATTCAACCGGCATACGACGCAAGCTTGTCCAAAAAATGCGAAGTGTGGGAAGTGCCGAGAGCAGGGCCACGACGAGGGCCAGTGCCCTTATAAGTTAAAGAAGATGTCTGGACATGAGATCGTCTGCGACTTGTGCCAGCGCAGCGGACACACCGAAGAGGATTGCGAGCTCATTTGGCGAACATCGGGTCGCCCATGGGAGTCCGATTTGGCGCACATGAACGTATTGCTCTCGTGCTATGAGTGTGGGCACTCGGGTCATCTGGGCAATGACTGCGCCTCACGCAAGCCTAACAAACCGATGGGCACAAGTACCTGGGTTGGCCATATAGGTCCCATGTCGATCAAATCCACACAAGGAATCAGAATAAAAGGCAAAGCGACCCGGCAAGATCCTATCAATCTTGACGAGAGCGACGATGAACGAGCGAATTTCTACCGGCCTAAGATCTCCCTGCCGGAGCCAGTACGTAGGGGACAGATCCGGATAGTCACCGGCAAACGCGAGACGCCGGTATATCAACCTTCTAGGAATGGCAGACTGGCTTACATTGATGACCGACATGGTTCTTTTACATCTATCGAAAATACTTACAGAAATGACGAAGCCAGACAACCTTATCAGGAATATCGAGACCGGCGTGCAGTCGATGGGTCAGACTATGCAACTGGCCACGACGATCTTCGAAACAATAATTATAGATCGAGTGAACGACCCTCAAGGTCGCCTCGACACGCAGACCATGAAAGTTACGCTGGGGGAGCTTCCTGGCCAACGCCTAGACCAGCACCGCGAGCCGAACACCAAGACAGGCGTCCTCGCGCAGATGCGAACGTCTACCGGCCCATGCCGAGTGCTGCTCAGAATGCTTGGGCCCGACGTCGCTTATAAGTTTCCTATGTTTCGAAGGCAGTATTATGCACGGCGCCCGGAGGACTGTTCCCGTTAAGTGATTGCATGGATGGCAAAACACGTAAGACTTAGCGAGGCGCTTCACAGGATGTATTACGCATGAGATACCCGCGTACTTGTATGCTAGCAACAATAGATAGGAGAGCTGTCGGATGCTTTCTACCTAGAATATTCACATAATAGTCCCCTGCTTCAGCGGACCAAACTCAAGGAGAAGACGAGGCAGTTACATCGCCGCTGCCTGTCCTCTCCGTATTGAAAATGGGACTAGAGACTTTTGTTAGTGGCCTGCACGCTCAAGCTTCAACATAACTTGCGCCAACTGCTACCGTACAAGTCCCAGAGCTCTCGCAAATAGTGCTCAACATGCCAAAATATAAGTGACCCCCGTCTTCATTTCTTCGATTGACTCTGCTAACTCCGATGCACTCTTCTGTAGGCCTTCTACCACCGCCCGTCTCTCGGTATATCACAGGCTAACCTCACAGGCGACTACTGCGATGTCTACCTCACCCACGACTCCATGTCCGTCCGAAAAGCTCATAACAGCGGTCGAAACCACGAACGGAACGTATTAGACTATTATCAACGTATTACCTCCCATGCCCTCCTTCTCTTCTCTTCCCCTCCCAGTTCTCGACAACAAAAAGACTCCAAACTGACTCGACCGCTGCGCAGAAATCGGCCACGAAAAAGCCCAATCGGTCATCGACTCCATCACTTCCTCCTACGCCGCCGAAGGCCAAGCAGGCGCGAACCCCATGCTCGCACCACAAGGCGGTCCGCCCGTCGGCGCGCAGGGTTTCCCTCCCCCCCCGTTCGGCTTTCCTGGTACGTACGCTGCATGCATATCCCTACTCCCCCTTCCCCTTCCCATTCCCCTACCCCTCCCCCATTTCCCATTCCCCATTCCCCTTCTCTCCCCCCCCTCCCAATTCTCAAGCTCTCCCAAACTCATCCGCATTGAAAAAAACACTAACACCTCTCCTTCTTCTCCCTTTTCGCAGCCGGCATGCCCCCACCCCCTTTCATGCCCCCCGGCCCCAACGGCGCCCCCCCACCAGGCTTCATCCCCCCACCAGCAGCAGCCGGCCGCGGCATGCCGCCCTTCCCGCCCCCTCTTCCTCATGCGTTCCCGCCCAACGCCTCCTCCCCGGGCGGTAACGCGCCGCCGCCTATGCCATTCCCGCCACCTGGGGGCTTGCCGGCTAATTTCCAGGGGTTCCCGCCGCCGCTGCCGCTGACGCCTGGTGGGGGACCGGGACCGGGGCAGGCGATGAGTCCGCCGACTGGGGGTATGCCGCCGTTTCAGGGGGGGAGGTGAGTGGGGGGAGAGGACGGTGCTGCGTTGGGAATGGGAGGGGAGGGGAATATTGGGAGGGAATGGAGAGAGAGAGAGAAGATGTATGTGATGGATGGGTCGACCTATTTTATAAAAGCATCTCGTGGAAGGAAGGGTGGAGGGTAAATAGGTGTGGCTTTGATTGCATGATACCCATAGGATCGGGGCTACATTCTACAGCATGAGGGCAAGGCAGCAGTGCTATGCATGGACCACAAATGCTCTACGATAATTTGTATGGAAAGGATGGGCTGATAGCTGGCATATTTTCTGCTAAAAGCGAAAGCTATCACTGCACGGGCTATCGAAAACATCCAACCAAATCAAACAAAACAGAAAAAACGCTTGCTCATTCCCTTTCCATGACCCCAATGTTGCTATCTCCCTTCCCTAACCGACCTTTTTGAAGTCTCCTCACGACTACTTCCCAGGCGGATCCCTCGGCCCAATAATCTGACGCCGTGCCCCAAACCCAATCCCCGCCCCACCCCTATTCTGACTATCCCCGCCCAAGTACCCATACTGATTCACATCCCAGCTCCCGTCGCCGGGCCCCACGCCTCCCTCTTTGAACCCCGACGCCGCAGCCGCCCGGGTCGCTTTCTGCGCTTCTTCCCACTCCTGCTGGCGGAGGCGGTCGAGTTCCATTTCGCGGGAGAGCAGGGAAGATGGTTTGGAAAAAGGGGGTTTCTTGGTTGGTGTTGTTGTGGTTGTGGGTGCGGGTGTGGTCGCGGGTTTGAATTGTGATGGTGGGGGTGGAGGGGGTGTTGGGGTGGAGATGGCGGGGGATGCGGGTCTTGCGAAGGGGGATTTGCGTTGGGGGGATGGGTGGCGGGGAGTGGAGGCGTAGGTTGCTGGGTTTGGGAGAGGGCGGGGTGGGAGGGTTGAGGTTAGTGGTGGTGGCGAGGGGGTTGGTGAGGGCTCGTCTGCTCGTTGGGGAGCCGATGATGAGGATGATTTTTGAGGGGTTGGAAGCGGTCGTGGTGGTTGCTGTGGGGGCCCATCGAGGGTGGGAAGGGGACGCGGAGGCTGCTGTGGTGATGGTTCGGCGTTATGATTTGACCACTCTTTCCTCAGATAGTCACGCTCGTCTGCCTTCCATGAGTCGCCACTGTCCTGATGTGAATGGAACGGTGCAGTCCGAGTGTTGCTTTGAGCACGGTCTTGGTGTATGTCTTCCATTGGCTGAGGGGTCCGCCGCTGATCTCGAGACTGATCTGCTTGCAGTCGCTCCTGTCGCTCACGCTCATACTTTGCTTCACGCTCCTTGGCTTCTGCCAGCTGCCTTTCGAGCTCTTTGACGCGTTCTCGTTCTGCAGCTCGCTCTGGATCTTCTTCGCCAGATATTGGAGGCTTTTGCAGTTGCTCGGCTTTGTACTGGCTGAGGTACTGGCCCTGAAGTTGTGGCCTTGATTGGAGTTTTTCTTGCCTCTGCCTCGCTGCCTTGGACTCTGCTTCTGCTTCTTCTCTTGCTCTATTCTCCTCCTCTTCTTTCCATCTCCTTTCCTCTTCATCCCACCGACGTTTCTCCTCTTCCACCCGGCGCTTTTCTGCTTCTCGTTTTCGTGCCGTCTCTTCTTCCCAGCGCTGCTCTTCAGCAATCCTCTCCCTCTCTTCTTCGGCTTCTCGTTCCACCCGCCGCTTATGCTCAGCCTCCTCAGCCTGTAGCCGCAATTTCTCCTCTTCTGCTTCTGATTCACGTTTCTTGCGCTCCTTCTCTGCTAAACTCGGGACCTTGGGTGCTGGCGTAGTGATCTGTCTTCGGCCTCCAAAAGAGATTCCTTGATTCCCTTGACTCGCACCACCCATATATCCATACTGATGGATGTTCCAAGCGGGAGTTGTAGCACCCTCATCGCCCTTTTTGCTCCAGCTACTGACGCCTCCAGCAGACGATTTAGGAACACCGCCGTTGATAGACTTCTCAGAGTATGTGTCAGAGATTGAAGGACTGCCTCGTCCGCTTACTGCTTGCGAGGCTTGGTGTGACGCCTGATGGGAAGTAGCCGAACTAGCCTCGCTTGAGTTGCTGATGCCTCGAGGTCGCCCATACCTTGCCGCAGAAAAGCCTCCAGTGTTCTGCGGGCTGATGATGCCAGTCTTACCCCTGTCCCCGGCTATAGCACTCGTGAATCTATTTGGCTGTACAGCATGGGCTCTTCGGCTGAACGCCGATATACACTGTAGCACCTGAGCAGGGTCTTTGGACTCATAGAGATCCACCGTCTGGAAGATATCGTGGGATTGTAAGTTCAGAGGAGGCGATTGACAGGCGCGAAGAAAGTGAGAGATGTTCTCCATCTGTACGAAAGGCATAGAAGAATTTTTGAAGCGTACACCCGGAGGGGCTGCAAGGTTGACGAGCCTGCAGATTCTCGTCAGCTTCGATACTACGAGACCCACCATAGCACCGCACAGCGTACTTGCAGAGGGCAATCCCATCTTTCAGTGCCTCGAGCAGATCTCCAGCAGCCAGTCGCTCTCCCAGCACATCCTCGATCCATGTCCTCACTTCATTGGCAGCTTGCGGGGTGTACTTAGACAAGCGAATATTTCGCATGTCCTTGTCGAGAGAAGATACTGAAGCCATGGTCCTTAATGTTTTTGGTGAGTCTGCGGTAAGCTCAGGAAGCTGGAGTGTTGCCTAATGTCAATGTTCGGCGAGAATACTGGCTTTCATGATATAAATTCTAATTCACATAGCTGCGCATGCATGAGTTCCACCTGTAAAGTGAACATGTAAAGGTGTCTATGTCTGATTTGTGTCAAAGCTGAACCCAGTGTTCCCCAGATTCGAACACCCGCTAGCGCGGCAAGATGACGAGGGCTGCCGCTAAATATTTGATATTGAAAGGGAGGCCAGCAATGTCCATCATTCCGCCATCAAATGCCTGCTTCGTCCTACTTCAACATAATCTGGCAGAAATGGAAGACACTAAAACTCCCATGGCGGCGCCGCTGGCTAGCCGGTACAATTCTCTCCTCTCCACTTCGGAGCGCGCCCACTTATTCAAACCACCCCAACTAACTAACAATACACAACCACAGGCACCGACCTCAACGGCAACACCTTCTGGTATTTTAAGCCCAGCCTCGCCTTCACCCGTGACCGCCGCATCCTCCAAAACAACCCCAAAATCCCCTACTCCGACATCGACATCTCCCCCAGCTGGCACCAATGGCTGCGCGGCACCCGCGATGCTCCGCCTTCGTTGCCGGAACAGATACAGGATGTGCAGCGGCAGCGCGATCTGAAGCAGTTGGCTGCGGCGGCGGATGCGAGATGGGCTGCTAAGCCGTCGGTGCTTGATAAGCCGAGACGGGGGAATTTGGAGGTGGGGGTTGGGGATGGGGAGGTGGAGGGGACGGTGGGGAGGAGGTGGGAGGAGGGGCAGAGGAGGGGGGGCGGGGAGGGGGTGGAGAAGGAGAGGAGCGAGGGGGAGGAGAAGGAGAGGGAGAGGGGCGAGCAGGTGAAGAAGGGGAAGGAGAATCCGTGGGCTCGACAGAGAGGGAGCGCTGGCGAAGGGTGGCAGCCTGAAGCTTGGACACCTGGGTCTGTTAAGAGGTAGTGACAGATGACAGAGAAGAATGTAAGGTATGAATGGGAGCAGAGGGAGCCCAACGGTTGAACGAAATTTACTTTGACTATATACAATGACTAGCTAAAACACACGGCCACATGCATAGTGGTCCGCTCTCGTCAACTCGCCAAATGCTAGCTCTTTTTACCAAACGCCGGATTAGTACAGTTACCGTCACCAACAGAAGACTCTCGATCCCACCACGTGCCAAAAACCTGCGGGAGCACTCGAGCGCTCCAAAAGAAAATGCTCAGAATCCATCCTTTCAACCATGGTGGGGTCATAAGATGATCATCGAGGCAATATTATCAATATCAATTATATGCTGACGTTACGAACGCAAAATCGTCCTCAATGATCGTAACCCGCACCCCGCTGCCATGGACTGGTATTATTCTGCTGTCTGTAGCCGCCTGCAGTGTTTGGGCGGTAGGGTGACGGTTCTCGTTGTCTTCCCATCAATGGCATGTCGGCGCCAGGATGAGAGCTCGAGTTGTCGTTCTTGTATACCGGCGTCCCATGGCGGGGAGTACCGTCGCTGGGAATATACTGCATGTTTGGATCAATGGGAGAACGCGGTGGCTCGCGCATGCTGAGATTCTTGTTTGAATTTGCGGCGGATGGAGGCAGAGGTACACCAGCAGCGTCATGACCACCCTTTCCAGACCCAGAAGAGTAGGAATCTTCGTCGTCATCAAGATCACGGCCATAGTAACCCTTTTGCGCCATGTCTCCTCGTGCAGTGACACCGAGGGCATCAAGTTCAGTATTGAGATTCGTTTGAGACTTGATGAATGAGCCGCGATCATCCCGCATGGGCTGATATCTCGTATCGGGATTCTTGGAGAATATAGCGTAACAAGTAGCGACAAGTACCATCACCAGGAGGACCAAGGCAAACGCGGCATTGTAGACGAAGAAAACCACACCCATCACACCAGTAACGATTCCCTGTGTGGATGTGAGTATTGTTTTACGGCAAATGGGGTGTGGACAAGCTTACCGGTTGATTGAACACCGAGGTAAAAACTAACAAGAAAATAGCGTTGATGAAGTTGATGGCTGCAATGGAGATGTTGAAAGCGTTGGTTTTCTTGTCCATCCATGGTCGGAGAATGCTGACACCAATGAGAAAACCCGCCTCGATGATGACCAATGCAATGGCTTGAGTGATGCCGCTGTTCTGGGCAAAAGCGACGAACAATGCTTTGACAAGGATATAAGCCAAACTAGGCATGATAAAGTAGTAGGCGGTCGCACGGAATTGGACATATAGAAACCCCCATTTGTTGAGAGCGGACGGGTCAGAGTAAAGGATGTAGGCAGGATTTTTATGCATGGTGACCGATCGTTTGGCTATGCGGAAGACCTTGAGCGATGCCCAGCCGAGAGCGACGCTCATCGATATGAAGAAGAATAATGCAAGTACGACTTCGGCGGCCGAGTCCCTCTGCGTCAACTCCCAAAGGCACAGAATGCAGATTTGTGGATAGCCAATGAGAACCTGCAGTAGTCAGATTAGTGTCTGGTACTAAGACTGGGGACTCATGAATTACCAAGCGAAACAAGATGCCCTTCAGCACAACCTTCCATCCAGTCCTGAAATCCTCGAACTTGTCGCCCTTGAACCATCCGGCCTTAACAGCTATCTCGCAAAAGCCCTTGAATAGCATTACACAAACCGCGGTGAGGAAGACGAAAATCATGAAAAAGATGAGCCCAGTCAGGAAGATGTTGGTGGTTTCAATCCTCGCACGGAAGCCAACCCTCTTGATGCCGGAGACGATGACCACTTTTGCGGCTGAGGCTGTTGCAGAGGGGTTGTCGGCTCTCTTGGACAAAGCATGAGCGGCACGCATGATAGTCTTGCCCAGGTTAAGCGACCGCTTCTGGACCTCGACAGACTCCGTGTTGAGAGTTGACAATAGGGTTGACGGCGTTCCCCCTGTGGCTCTTTGATACCAGGTACAAATTGACTCCAGAAAGCCGACTCTGATGATTCCCAAACTCCATTGGAAATTTTGGGTCCATGACGCAACGATGGGTGGCAGAGAAACGGCAGTCATCCCAATAATTGCTTGAGCTTGGAAAAAGCCGAACAGGGACAAAGCATTTGCAGCTACATGGGCTGCGGTATTGGAGTGTCCTAGCCCTGAGGTCACTGCAGAAGCCAGTAATGCCAGACCAGCAATGACCGCAGTCGCCCATCCAACTCCTTTCTGATCCACCGTCTTTCCATTTGAGAGCTGTGCTTCCACGCAAGCTTCACTAACTCCAGTCACATTGTTTTTGATGTAAACCTTAACCAAGCCGTCCAAGTCTGGCACTCCATATGTAATGCTAGGAATGATCTTCTCAACGCTTGACGGAATGTCAATGTTTGATTCAATGTTGATCTGACCAGTGTTCATGGGACACAAGCCCTCCAAGTGCGATGTGCAAGGGTCCAGTTTCTGCTTCACGGCGGTGTAGCCGTAAGCAATGAAATCAATTTCCGCCGTGACATAACCTGAAATCGACGACACTCCGAGAATGTTGAAGGCCAAACTGTTGTTGTCCGGTGTGAAGATGACATTGAACAGGGTCGCGGTGAAACTCGAGTTCGCTTGGCAAGGGTTCAAGGATTGTGACTGGATCAATCTCATCGGTGATGCGAAAGGTGCCAGGGAGAGTGCTGTGGTGAGAAGAAGCCATGCTGGCTTTGATAGTGATGAGGAACGCATGATGATGTGTGCCCGAGGGGAGGATCCAAGCGTTCAGGGCGTAACTGTAGAGGCGCTTGGTTGTACTTGAGTGCGGTGTTTGAGGGTGGGTTGCGCAGCCGCGCCTGGTACCGAAAGAGCTGCTATAGCGAAGTAAGGTTCCTTTAAGTGGAGTTGCTATCCAATATAGAGCGAGGATAGGATCAGATGTCGTGATGGTTGATGGTGAGGAGGAATTGGCGGTTGTCGCTGCGACGACCAAAATAGAAACGAGGAAATTGAGCGAGTGGCAAGGCTGAACAAAGGGACAATGGAGGTCCTGGAACGGCTTGCTTGATTGTCCGTTTTGACCTCAGCTTGACCAGTCCATTAGGTAGATTGCAAAGGATTGTATTGTGGGAGTGTAGTTGTACTGGATATCGAAATCTTTTGGTAGATACAGTTAGGTACTTTTAGGGATGAAAGTCGGTGAATATGATGATTACAGAGGTTCCAGCATAAGGTGAATGTCAGCGGGCAGGCATTTTAGCGCGGGAACTTCCATTTCAGGGGACTTTTCCACACCAACCTCGTATTTCCCGTAGCACCAAGTAAGGACACGCGTACTTCTACCGCTCACCAATCATAATATGAAGTACTACCTTAATGCATAAACCGCCAAGTAGTATACGGTAAAAGTACAGTAGTATTATAATCATCATCATCATCATCATCATCGACACATCGACATGCTTGGATTAGGAGTAGACGGTTTTCTACGTGAAGTAATTGCGAAAGGTTTAGTAGAGAACATTGGCTTTGATTCTAGCACACAGCTCCCAACTCCTCAACTTAGGAAGTAGAATATACGCATATTAATGCATCACCAAATGAGTCGATTGATTCATTTATTGTCTTGAGACGTAGTGCTCTTTCTGCAAAGACACGACGACTACCAATAGATGACTAGATTATGCGGGGACGCGCTGCACTCCCTCGCAACTGTTCAATGTAGCCACAGGTCAAGTACTACACACCCACCCACCCCAAGCGGCTGGCCTGATACCTGATATCATCCGCCGTAGCTATTCGAGCTCTCGAGAATGTCATTGGTGGATTAATGCTCTTCGGTCCTGCTGGCTGCGGGAAAGCTTCGGAAGTTTCCTAAAGATCTCCCACTAGCTACTCGCTTAAATTTTATCAGCGTGCAGGTAAAGTAGGAACGATGTGAAGGCGAGGCAAGCTCTAAATCTGACGTGAACTCACAGAAAGACTTTTGCGGAATGGAAAGCCCCGAGCTCAAATCAAGAAAGAGAAAGCGCAAGCACGCCAGTGAGGTGGCAGAGGCCGAAGAATCTGCAATCCCGGCAAAAGACGCTCGAAATGGCACTCCAAAGTCGGAGCCTGGCAAGAAGAAGAAAAAGAAGCCCGGAGATCAGGACATAGCCGATATACCGGAGGAGAACAGGTCAAAGCCTGTCATTGATGGTTCCAGGAAGGCAATCCCTGTGGACGCTGATCCAACGGAAAAGGCGGAAGAGGAGGACAGGACAGCTACCCTAGCTTCTGGTGACGCCCTTGGAGAAGAAAATGATGTGGAAGCTCCATCATTAAGTTCAGGGTCAGAAAAGGAGGAAGACACTCTTACGACCAGTGCCAGGAACGGAGACGATGCTCTTGCAGACACCGACGCGCCATCCGCCTCGACTTTGAAGTTACCGTCCACAGGTTCTGACCCCCAAAGCTTCAAGGACCTAAATCTGTCGAGCAAAACGATGCAAGCAATAGCAGACATGAAGTTCGACAAGATGACGGAGATCCAACAGAGAGGGATCCCACCGTTGCTAGCTGGTAGAGATGTTCTCGGCGCAGCAAAGACTGGCTCCGGCAAAACGTTGGCATTTCTTATCCCGTATGTCCTATCTCTTTCAGTCCTTCTTTACCCGAGGGTATACTGGTGGAGACATGCTGACTCTGAAATGTACGATAGTGCTGTCGAGATGTTGAGTGCTTTAAGGTTCAAACCGAGGTCAGAGCGGAGATACAATGTGGTCTACAGTAGGCTAACTGCCGGTAGAAATGGGACTGGGGTCATTGTAGTCTCACCAACGCGAGAGCTTGCCCTACAGATATTCGGCGTTGCACGTGAATTGATGGCAAATCATAGTCAAACATATGGAATCCTCATGGGAGGAGCGAATAGGCGCGCTGAAGCCGAGAAAATTGCCAAGGGAATCAACCTCATCATGTACTCTACTCACCTTAGCCCAGATAAGTCTCTAGGTTTTCTTCGACTAATTCTTCCTGCTAGCGCCACGCCCGGACGTCTACTAGATCATTTACAGAACACTTCGGGGTTTCGATACTCCAATATCAAAGCACTAGTAATTGACGAGGTAAACATCTCTCTTCCATTCTCGATATCAGCCCTGAAACAGGTCTAAGGACAGATAACGCTAATTCGGGAATCCTTATCCAGGCAGACCGTAAGTTCGCACATGAAGATTTTGCGTGTTTCCCTTGGAGCGCAGGAGCCAGCCATACTGATATCCAATTAGGAATACTTGAGGTTGGGTTTGAAGACGAGGTGAGGGATAGTTGCGAACAAGATGATATAACGAGCTAACTATGTGCTTTTAGATGAGACAAATCATCAAGATCCTCCCTAAAGGCGAGCGGCAAACCATGCTTTTTTCTGCCACGCAGACTACCAAAGTGGAAGACCTTGCGAGAATCTCACTCAGACCTGGCCCGCTGTATATCAATGTTGATAACGCCAAGGAACACTCAACAGTGGAGGGGTTAGAGCAGGGATATGTCATCTGTGACTCAGACAAACGCTTCCTCCTTCTTTTCTCGTTTCTGAAGCGCCAAAAGGTGTGTGGTCATAAAGTTTGGGGACCTGTCCGCCTCGTACTAATTGGTTCAATCAAGAATAAGAAGTGCATAGTCTTCTTCTCGAGCTGTAATTGTGTGAAATGTACAGTCTACTATATTCTGCCCGCTAGCGTTCCTAAGCTAACAATCCGCTGTTAACAGACCACTCCGAGCTGCTAAATTATATTGATCTTCCAGTGTAAGCATCCCAATCTTCCAAGGCCCCTCACCTGACAGGCTAACGCGACATCAGTCTGGATCTCCATGGGAAGCAGAAACAGATCAAGCGTACAAACACGTTCTTTGAATTTTGGTGAGTAACATGGCAACCATGTCTCACGCCAAAATGCTTGGCTAATGTTCGACTAGCAATGCCACGAAAGGGACACTGATCGCAACCGATGTAGCTGCGAGAGGGCTTGATGTAGGCCGCGACAAAAACCACAGCGCATCCGAAGCTGACTTTGTTTCAGATACCTGCTGTCGATTGGATTGTCCAATTCGACCCTCCCGACGATCCAAGGGGTATCGATGGTGTGACCCCTTTCTGCAGGATCTTATTGACTTTGATTAGATTACATACATCGGGTTGGACGAACGGCGCGAGGGGTATGTATTGGATGACCCTATCCACTCGCCCTGATCAATATTGAGTCAAGACCTGCCCTGGGTGCTTTGGAATTCTCGAGACACGTTGCAGGGCTTGAGATACCCCTTCCAAACAGGCAGCGCTGACTTTGATATCTTGAACCAGTCGAATGGCAAAGGTAAAAGCCTTTTGTTCCTGCAGCCTTCAGAAGTAGGCTTCTTGAAACACCTCAAAGAAGCAAGAGTGCCGTTGGTCGAGTTCGAGTTCCCCGCAAAAAGAATATTCCCAATACAGAGTCAATTGGAGAAGTTGATCAATCAAAACTACTACCTCAACAAGGTGAAGACGCCTTTCAACCCCCCAGGCTCTGTCATGCGTCTCAAACTGACCTTTCGTTTTTGAAGTCGGCCAAAGATGGCTACCGTTCGTATCTCCAAGCATACGCCTCGCACAGTCTGAGGTCGATCTTCGATGTGCACAAACTGGACCTGGTTAAGGTGGCCAAGAGTTTTGGCTTTTCCAACCCTCCACGCGTTGACATTACATTGGGAGCGAGCATGAGCAGAGACAAGAAGAAAGAAGGGAGGAGAGCGTACGGAAGTCAACCAAAGCAAGGACACAAGTTCCCGCGGAAACGCAAAGAAGACATTGGCGATTGATTTCTTGCAAAGAATCGGTGTCGGTCATTATGTCTTTTTTAGCGAGGTGTTTTGTGGGGTGGAGCGAAGCATGTGGACTTTGTGGCTCAGCCACGTGCTCATTCATCGAGGAATGCTGTCAAGACCAAAAAGGGCAAGAATTGGCGGCAGTAACATGTTTGCCGGCCTCGGACGAACAAACAGGATTCTCGTAGCCATATGTTTGCAACAAGGTGCAATGATTGAGTAGAAGAGAGCGCTTGACATATTGATGAGTTGTCAAGCGCGGGATCTTGCATGTGCCAGTCCAATTGAAACTGATTCTCCCAGCGGTCTCCCGGTTAACGAGTTTCCCGCCGGCCAATATCAAGATCGGAGAAAAGCGGGTTTATCTGTTACGTAGCACATAAGTTCCTTTCCCATGATGGGTTTGGATGAGCTTTTCATCAGTTGTTGCGAGTCTTTCATGTTGGGGGGCGGCCTTGTGGAAGTGAGGTCAGGGCAGACTTGTTTTTCTAGATAATGGTTTGTGAGTGTCGAAAGTGTTGAAGGAGGGCCGGGAGATCTTCGGCTTATGGTAAAGCAAGATTGGTTGTGGATTTGCCGGCATCTAGACAGGAACCGATGCACAGCTCAGGAGAAGCGCCAAGAAATTCAGAAGGAAGGAGAAAAATACAACAGTAATAATAAAAATCATTCGCATAGAATAATATTACTGTAATTACGAGGAGATGTTTTGCAGATACATATTAATTAATGGCCATTGATCATTGTTAAGTATGTAAATGCAGCGATTTATTTTAAAACATCAATGCGCTATCAAGTACTTTGGAAAAAGTCAAAGGTACTTTAACAGAGCCAAAGATATCATCCTATCAAAGCTCACTACTACTTTGCTACCCCCCAGCCTTCTTCCTTAGTTTACCGACAGTGCGTTTGTTGTTCCCAGGCTCAAGCTTCCTTCAGCCTCCTTCCTTCGACCTCGCCTTTCTGCACCAACCTTCACCATCCTTTTCTCTTCACTTCTCTGTATATCTCTCACAGACTATAGTGCGGCGAGCACTACAATTGGCGTTGAACGGTCAATGCTGCCAAGTCCATACCGAGCGAGCCAAGTGACGGAGTGGAGAAACCGAAGCGGTACGGTGGAGCTCGGCCACTGATACAAAGAGAACCTCAAACAGCGGATCCCCCCTGCCTCATCCACAAATCCCCAGGCACTACTCCCAAGCTGGCTTGTACCTGCCTTTCAGGCTTCGCCAGCGCTACGCTACCACGATCAAAAATCTTTTAACTCATCCCATGGTCCTTACACCCAATTCCTAACCCACAACATCTCCACATCGACGGGCGCTACACCCCGGACAGAACCTTGACCCTGGTTTCAGTCGTGGCTTCCGAAAACATTTCATCCATCCATGCTCTACAAAAATTCCCTCTTCATAACCTTGTGAGGTCAAGACACGTTCCATCGACGCAATGGGCGTGGAGACCCGCAAACCACCTTTACCAGCGCCAACAGACTCTTCGACCTTGCAAACATCAGGAGGCAGTGCGGAAGAGGCCGACCTCGCCACGGACGTCTCCCGCCGTACAGATCGCACATCCTACTCGATACCTGAAGACGGCAGCCCAGTCACCATACCTACCAAGAAACGTAGGGATTCCCGCGAGAAAGGCCGCGAGAGTGCACTTACCCAAGCTTCGCACCACTCCCAGACGTCGCTCTTGATCGAATACTTCGAGGGCGGAAAAGGACCAAACGTACATTCCAGGCCCAGCGTACGTGTGAAGGTGACGCCCTCAGCTGCGCGTAAGATCAAAGACACAAACGAGCACGTTCAAGTCACCGCGTCGAAAGGCAGTCGCAAGCCTTCTTATACAAGGCGAATATCGCTGGGCCCACATTCTACGGGGGAGAAGCAGGCCACAGACAGTGCCGACGACAAGAGTATCAGCTCGTACACATCGGCGGCGGAAGAGTCAAGCTTAGCTCACCGATACCCGCCTGTGGAGGTCGAGATAATGCATAGAGACCGGGATAGTGATCTGTCTGGTCCAAAAATAGCAAGGGAGGAGCGCTATACTCACGTGAATCCATCCGATATATCATCTATGCCACCGGATAGCATGCTTGAGGGAAACGCAGGAAGTGTGACACCTCGCAGGGGCAGTCGAAGTACGAGCCGAGATGCTGTTGTCGCTGTCGATACCCTGAAGACGCCGTCACGAAGGAGGAGCCGGAGTCTTAGTAAAGAGAGGCTCGTCCATAAGGCTATGGAAAAAGTAGCAGGAAGGCCTCGAGACGTCAGTGGTGGAAAGCACAAACGCAGCAGTAAAACTCGCAGCCGCAGTGTCAGCAGTGAGCAGCTTGCGGAAGATGTCAAGAGTACGCGGCGCCGATCAAGCAAAGGACATAAAGAGGATGAATCTGCCAGCGGTGTCGAGTCAAGCCTCCTCACAGCCTCCCAGCCATCTCCTCGACGGGAGTCCGGTGATCAATACTCCTTTCGATCTGGAACCTCAAAATCCTCTATCAATGCCAATCCGAGACTGCTCGAAACAGTAGAGAATGCTATTCGCCGCTTGATCATGCCGGAGTTGGAGACGTTGAAGCAAGAACAGAAGATGCAGCAAAGCCGCCAAAAGTTCGACCGAGAAAGCAGGGGATCCTTGGATTCGGGCAGAAGCGGTTCACATACCGACTTGGCTCGCAAGCTCTCTAAACATGCAAGCGCTCCAGACGTTTCCGCGAAGCCAAAAGTGTTTCTCAATAGGGATGAGCACAATGCAGGTACACTACTATCCGGCGACTCTGTCAAGGGCAGGAAAGAGAGCAGACGGGACAGAAACTCCGGTTCGCCTTCTGAGCGCAGGTCAGAGCGTAATATGTCTGAGGAAACTGTCATTCGGGATGGAGAGAAACCCTCTCGGAAAAGAAGCAAGGAGCATCGTTTGAGGGATACTGCCGCTGGAGCTACGGCGGGAGGCATTCTCACGGCTGCAGCTCTGAATCATCACGACCTCAAGCATAATGATTCAAGGTCCAGCATCGATCGAGAGAAGCGAAGAAGGAGAAGGAGTAAAGGGAGTCGCAGTCGAAGTGAGAGCATTGCTGAGAGTACCGAGGAGATCTTCAACAAGCACGACGTCCCTCCCATGCCGATGCGGAGCGAGATCCATAGTTCAGATGTTACGCGGGACTCAATCCTATCGGAACAGACCGATATAACTTTATCCCCTTCCGAAGAACGAATACATACTGCAGAGATACGGCAGGTATCCCGCGGTTCGCCCCGCGAGATTTTGTCTCCCGCGTCAAGAACGCCAACTAGAACCCCTCAAGATGCGCGAAGGGGAGGGTTAGGGACCCATCATAGCAATGTGTCTCAGGGAGACCTCGCGGAGGCTAGTCCCTGCAGCAATCGAAGCTTTCGAGATGAGGAGCATCACTCAAAACTGCTGGAAGCCGGTGTTGTTGGGGCAGCAGCTGGAACAGCCGGTCTAACAGCCCATAATCTATCAGAACGCAACGATCACTACGATAGGCATGAATTTTCCTATCAGCACGAGAGTCGTGGCCTGAGTCCTATCCAAAGTGTCTCTAGCCGTCAGGAAAGCGAGATCAACCGACAGTCATTTGGGCATCAAGGCTCTCGGTCATCCCTCAAGCAGCATCTAAAAAAGGGATCATCTGATTCGATAAGATCATTGAAGTCTCCTGTCAGCGTGGATATGACTCGCACAAACCGACCCAAAGGCATCAACTTCGAGCCGGGTGAAGATGTGCTTGCGCAACTCCGGGACTCGAAGTTTACGGAGGGGGAATACTCTGATAAAGATCCTGCCATGGATGAGTGGTTGGAACAAGAACATGAAAAGAACGATCGTTATCGTGATTCTGGCAGCTACCGAGATTCCATGATCGATTATAAACATATGACAAACTATACGGACGACAGTATGGATGCCCCGTATCTGGACAAAGTTGCCGCCGCTCAAGAGCGTCAGACTGTGGACGCTGGCAGAAACCCTGATTACAGAAGCACGCCGGTAGCCGTTGAATCAGCAGTTGCATCGCTCCTTGAGACTTCCGTAATTTCCTCGAAACAGGGAGATCGGTCATTTGCTGGATCGCGTGCTCAAGGTTCGAGGGAGCAGCTGCACGATCCTCAGTCCAAGTTATCCTCTGAGAGGTTGTACAATTACGACAGCCTTTCCGCCAAAGACTCTCCACGCCAGAGCATTGCCAAATCCCTGGATGAACGCGAAGAACATATTCCCATGGGCGCCAGTGGTCTGCCTGTAGCTGATGATCCCATACCTGAGATCGGCCATGGTTTGCATTCGGACTCCGAGATTAGCACCAACCCTTCCATCATCCATGGGCCAATGGGTGGCTATCAGAGCGATATTCTCGATCACTGGCCAAAGAAGCCCACACCACCACATGCCAAAGGAGAATTTTTGTCTCACTCTCAGGATTCAAGTGCTCATGACAGTCTCAAGGCTGCTGCGGCGGGCTTCCTCAGCGCAGCCGCTATGGCAAGCGGACGAGGCTCAGCGGGAGGGCAAGACGAATCACGAGAAATATCAACACACAGCGATCGTAAACCTAGGGCCCATGATGAGTATGAGGCCAACACCAAACAGGACTTCAGTCCTATTCGCGAGTCTTATATGGCCGGTGGAAGTGTTCCTAGCCCGCCCAAAGATGAAGGCTATATTTCTGGGCCTCACCGCGGTACTGCCAGTCCGGAAATACGCTTTAGAGACGCCAAAGCTTTCAACGAACGCGGAGTGGATGGCATGACCGAAGATGAGGATCCGTTTATAAGCCGAGGCCACGACAGGCACCTGAGCACAAATTCACAGGGTTTGGCACATGGCATGGGCTCCCCACTATACGACAGTGCTACAGGCGACGGCATTGACAGGATCCAATCCAAAGATATCGTGGCGCTCATGGATCATGTAAGTGACCACTCTCAGTTGCGCCGTTCAAGGGTGCCGTTACATTTGCTTACAAAGTGCCAGCTTACTGTCAGGGACGCTCAACGCAATGCCAGAGATACCGAGATCCTAGTGACTCTAGTCAGAAGTGCGGCTGAGATGCGTAATTCCTTCGAAGCAATGAAAAAGTTCATTGCTGATCAAGACGATTTCCTTGTCGAGACCGGTAACAAGCAGCATGATCGTACCGTTCAAAAGATAGTCGGTGGTCCACGGCCCCAGCCATCGGGGCTACCCAAATTTCAACGTCACTCCTCTGCAGAAGACGAAACGGAGGACTCTCCTGCCAAGAGGCGAAACGTATTTAGGCGCGCACTCAAAGGTCTCAGCAACCGCAATCAGAACGATATTGGCAAGATAGAAGAGATGCTGGTTCATCTACTTGGAGAAGTCGAAGGTTTGAAAGCTGGACAGGGCATTCGGCCCGGCGGGGGCGACGCGCGCGCGGAGAGCCTGAACTCTTACAATAATATGCGTGCAGCTGGCCCAGATGGGTATGAGCCAGAAGGTCAAGCAGGTACCGGGTCAACAGGCCAGTCAGGGTACTTCTCAAACCCTCCGTCACGGGAAGCTAGCGCCATGAGAAATCGAGACAGTCGTCGTGGATCTCAGAATCGAGTAAGCACAGTGCTCGAAGCAGACGAAGAGCCTGACTTGCATGAGCAGAAAGCTTTTCAAAATCAAAACGACCAGCTGCTCACCCCTACTAAGGAGAACGGTCGAGTTGGGTCTGTACCACTGGGTACTCCACCGCAGTCTCAAATCCCGATCGGGACTCAGAGTAACGAGCATACCCCGAAAACAGGAACAGACAAGAGTCGCAAACACAAATCCAGCAACTCATCGTTCTTTCCAAAAATCTCCAGGTGGTCAAGGACAACAGCTTCTTCTGTTGGGGATAACTTCAGAAATAGCATGGACCGGCGACAGCAGCGACCTTTCTCGGAGGCATCTCGGTCGGGAGAAGACCTGCAGCAGTATGAAACCAACGATCATTATGACCATCATGGAGATGATCGTCTTCGTTCTAATGACTCGCTCGAGAACGATCAGGTCACTCGTGACATTGCCCAAGAAAACCGTCCTCCTTCTCCCTTGATCCCCTCTCACGTTTCTGAGGATCCGAAATATCAAGCACATCGAAACTCTCTCAATCTGCAGCATCCCCAGCCACGCCCTGGGCCTACGCATCGATTCCAGCATCATCTCGAATCTGAAGCCCAAAATTTCGGCTCCCGCTCTCCCATCTCGCCCACCTCAGACACCTTTGGCTCTGACCCTACTCTTGCTCGTTACGTCCCAGGCGTCACCAACAGATATAGTGGACTGGCCGGCAACCTAGCCCCAATATCTGACGGAGGATACTCAGAGACATCAGAAGCTGAACAAGCTGCTGCTCCTCCACGACCGCCAAAGGTCAAGGACGATGGCCCACTGATTCCATCGGGCCCATCGCGGCCACCGAAGATAGCGAGCAAAGACAACAGGCCAACCTTTGCCTCGCCTCTGAGCACAGAACATCTGCAGCCTGAACAGAGGTATAGCAATGGCTCTGCTTATGATCCTGTAAGTCAATCTTCATTGTCACTTAAAGCATATTAGCTGAGCAGCTTCTACAGGCGAAAGACTCACCGCGCTCTGCCTCCGGCGCTGCGGTTCAGCGCAAGCCTACTGGTCCCAGACCCATCACCTCTTCCGGCAGTTACAGCCCAGATAAGGAAAGCGTCAAGCGAAATAGATATCGTGGATCGCCAAACCCATTACCTTCATCGAATGAGGAGATTAACTTCTAGACATAGTTTCAAGATGCTTACTGTTGTAGCATTTTCCTTCGGTGTCATAATAGCAGCACCATACAGCGCTGAATGAAGAAAATTTTGTTCAGGAAACGGAAGATGTTAGTCGAACGAACGAGCAGGCGTTATCAAGGAGTGGTATATATGAGGGCATTTGTCCCATGGTCATGAGCCTGGTGTTTTCATGGCCATCTACGACTCATGCAAGAAGCGAGATAATATTCGAGACTCATACCTAGCGATCAAAAAGCCTTGTTTAAATGAGACCTCCCCCATACTTGTTCTCTTCGGTGACTCCGCGTGAATAAGCTCCACTTCTGTTGAGCAGTACCGCATGGAATGCTAGACCTGCAACATGGTACATAATCGGTCCTTCTAATGTGAGCCGGTTATGCAATTGGGGCGGCCTTTGTTCGCGAGAAGCTTGAGTGTTGTTCTTCGGCTTGCGGAGACTGGACTGAATTTCCTGGCCACTATTGCTCTGACTGTTTCTATCTGGTCGTATGCCTATCTCAATACGTACAAGTACTTTGGGCAACTTCAGTCACTCGGTCTCATAATGGCCGCGTTAGGATGGAATCCACCCCTTTCCCCAGCCACGCTGAATCCGGCTAGCTTGGGGCTTGATCAGGGCTGGACCTTTCTAGCGCCGGAAGCGGCTAGCGTGTTCAGCGAACCACCACGAGGGGTCAGTGACTTGCCCTTTCAGTCGTGAGGCGGGTCGTGAAGGTCGCATTTAACGCAAAGAGCGATATGATGTCTCTTTTATGGCTTCAATCAATGGCCGCTGGCGACTGGTTCATGCCTGCTCTGTATGTCATCAATGGCATATCCGGTATGACTCGGGCCCACTCGGGGGGTCAGGGAGTACGTCGACAATGTTGCAACAAACCTCCTCGGGCTTTACGAAATGTCCATGCGTGATGTACTTATGCTGTGTCTGCTTAGATCCCAGGCTGATGGACCTATCACCTACCGTATGGGTTGATGGAGGACTGGCTATGGACTGAGTCCGCAAAGGCTCGAGGAGCGGAGATTCATCTCCTTTGTCCTTTCATAATGGGCGCGTTTCCTTTTTTTTGGCTGCATGCGGCTTCTTGCCAGTCAACGACAAAAATCTCACACCAACGCCCCCTTCTTCATGCTGAATGATTTTTTTGCGAAGTTTTCAAAGCAATTCTCACGACATGAAACGCAGCATAGCAGACCCGCAAGGGCAAAGCAGCTCGTCTAACAAAAGAGCTAGGATGCAAACTGAAGAAGAATTTCAGCAAGACTTCGCACACATACTCAACGTTCCAGATCTTCCGACCGAGCCTCCCCCGCTTGTGGCAGGCTCAGAAAGTCTTGTCAAAGGACCGACCTTCGATGCAGAGAAAGAAATAGAGCGATTGCTTGGGCTCAATGCGGACGCAACACCACTCTTCGCGAATGAAATCGATAATGGCAAAATATCAGGGCTGCCAAAAGAATTCCAGGCAGAGCTTAAGAAAAAGTATCAACGAGGGGAGTTGGATGGAAAGGTACTGGACTATTACTCAGACGTACTACCCCGAGGAGACTCTACCAACGTGCCCGGTCAGGGTGGTCGAGCGCTGCTATTGAAGAGCATCGTGAGACACGAAGACACCTTGCCAGCAGTACTGGTTGCGGGACCCGCGTGGAGGCCGGTGCGCCCTCTGGGAAAAGGCGGATTTGGTGAGGGTATGTCCATCGAGAAGAATAGTTTTCCATAGTTCATACCGTCACACTGTCGCCTTATGGGAAGGTCCAGGCTATCCCCAAATTGAGCTATTACCCAAAGTTTTCCGTAAACGAAGAGTAGATGCTGACAGAAGAACGTGCTGCAGTGATGCTTTGGGAGAGAAGTCGCGAGAATGGACCAGTGAGTGGCCCATGCCCTTCCTTGCTCAAGGGCAAATCCTGAAGAATTACAGCCTATCAGAATAGCCACCAAAGAGTCACGTCCCCATGACTTCTTCAAGGTACGTATGTTCCAAAGCGAATTTTTTCCCTGTTGTGCCCCGCTTTGAGTCGCAAGTCGCACTCTGCAAGCCAAAAATTGCTACGGGTTAAAGCAGAATGCTGAATCCGGTGTATTCTTCTAGGATTACTGTTCCGAGGCCCATTTGACCCGGAGGCTGAACGACCTCGGATGCAAGAATGTCATAAATGTGAGCTTAATGTACGGACGGATCTGTGATCAAGTCACTAATCTACTTCTCCGAAAGGTAGTAGAATGGGCTTACATTGAAGAGAAGATTTGGAGAAACGAAATGGGAAAAATTAGCAGATCAGAACCCAGGCATAGGATCTGTTACGAGTACGCTGACTACGGAGATCTCTGGGATCTTATAGATTGGTATCATGCGCAACGGTAGAGATCCCACTAATTACATGTTTGTGGCGTTCATCATTGACTGGACCGCAAACAGACTCATTCTTCCGGAAGCCTTTTTGTGGCATGTCTTCCACTCCATGGTAAACGCCCTTTGCTATTGCTGCTATGGGACCAACAAGCAGTCGTCCTACAGGCGTGGATGGGACGGCATTGTGCATATGGATATAAAGCCGGAGAACATGCTCCTTGCCACTCCTGATCAAAGTACACATCGAATCTATCCCTGCGTGAAGCTGGCAGACTTCGGTAAGCCTGCGAATCTTGTTACTTGATACGGATACTAATAGAGTAGGGCTGGCACATACCATAGGGGTGAGCGTGGCAGAGATTCGCTACTTCAAGAGCGCTGGACCAAGTGTCGGAACTCAAGGGTAAGTATACATTGAGACAAGATATGGACATCACTGATATGAGCACAGATACGTGGCACCAGTGAGTGGTTCAAAGAATCATTACACATGATACCCTCATCTAACGGCGATCATAGGAAGTAGTAGATAGGACACCGGAAAAGGAACATCGGAGGCGTCACCCTCACGAGCTCATAGGCCCACACTGCGACGTTTATTCCTTGGGCAAATCCATGGAAAATGCAACAAACCTGCTCGGTCTACAATACGAAACCCTCAAACTTTCCGGAGACGCAAAACCCGACCCTAAAACCAGACCAAGACTTGAATTGGTATACACCTCCGATCTCTGGAACCTGGTTTTTCGCTGTCAAAACGAAGACGCGAGGTATCGTCCGAAACTCCACTTCTTACACAAAGAGACAAAGTCACGCATGGAGTACTGCCGCGCCCTTTCGCGGGTGGAAGAAGAAGACGCTTTCAAAAAAGGCATGCCGGGCTGCTTCCACAGCAATGTTCTCTACAAGAGAGTCGACCGCAAGCGCTTCGAGACTGATCCAGTCTTCCGCGCGAACTACAGAAAAGAAAACCTGCAGCCCGTGAGGGAAATCCTTGGCCCGTTATCACCTCAAAATGTGGTGCAGAGCAAGTTAGATAATGGTCTCACGGACGTAGCTCACGTTAAGGTGGGAATGAGTCAGCAGAGAGGTGGGTTGCCGACGCATGTGGAGAGGAAGTTGGACAAGAAGAACAGAGAGAAAAAGAAGAGGGCGAAACGAGTGCAGCAGGGGATACGAGGGTTGCTGAGTAAGATGAACTTCTTTTCTTAGGACATCGGATAGTTCCTCGTGGCTGCATTGGGAGAGCCGGGTTCAATTTCATCATTCTGTGGGGTTTGCACGCGGGTCTCTTTTGGCGATTGATGATGGTTTTTGAGGGGGAATGGGAGGGTTTTACTCCTAATATCTAAATGAATTTGGGCTTGGACTTAGCGAGCAAGTTCCCCTACAGGGTTCCCTGTTGGTATCACATGTGTCGGTATTATCTGATATACAGGTTCCATTCCAAAAGGCTTCAGTCACGGAGGCAGTTCTCGTATGGCGGTAAATGCGGCCTCAGGGGCCAAAGTGGCCTTGAGCTAAGGTGTTTCAGCATGCTGAAATTGACCACGACCATAGTGTCAGGCGTCAGGTGTCAGGTGTCAGGTTATAACAAACTCAATGCCGGAAGTGCCAGTCAACTTTTTTTCTCCAGACGTTGCGCTACGTTGGTAGTTTTTTGATGAGGCTGAGGATCTCTGGATGTTGAGAATGTGTCAAAGACCTGGAGGAAGGTTGGAAAAGATGGGAATCAGCTGAGGCAGCCGTCACAGTATCATAGCTAGATTTATTGCCTTCATGATGGTAAAACGCTGGTTTTTGATTCATTAAAAGGTGACAGTCAAGAGGTTGTCGTCACAGAGCAGTGAAGGTAAACAAATCATTTGGGCTTCTTCCAAATTCCGAAAACCTCACTTTCACAATACATCTTCCATCCATAACCATCATCTCTAAAAAATTGCATCACTACAGAACAGTACAACCGCCATAATGGAGCGATCAGATGGCAAAAACCCCTTCGATCCAGAGACCTACAACACACCCGCCCCAAGCATCCAAACCATGCTCGAGCTTCGCGCCTTTTGCGCCGACTTCTTCCAAAAACGCATCCGCAACGGCGATAGCACGGAGGAGGAGGACATCGCGTCCTTTCTCGCGCTCATCATTCACTCACCCAGCTACTTTGCACGCGCTCGCGCAGTCATTCCAGAGCTTCAAGCGCCAGAGTCGGAGTATTCTAACCCAAATGACAATATCAAGGTGTTCTTGTACGCGACTCGCGGTATGAGGGGCCCACCGGGTAAGAAATGGGATTACTTGCCTGAAGAGCCGGCATGGACGAAGCTTGCCAAAGACGGAAGGGAGATTGTTGGGAAAGACCTTACGTATAACGGAACTGGGCACAAGAAGCAACTCAGTGATGCAAGCTCTCGTACTTCACTTCGTAAGCACATATCCATCTTTCAACTTCACCAAGTTTACTAATGATTCATGTGCCCAGTCAATCCCACCGTGCTCGCGCCGGGGAAAGCTGAAGACAAACTCTCAGACTCTCCTCTGCGCTCATCTATGAACGTCGAAGGCAAACCCAAGACTCTCCCGAAGAAGCTCGATCTTTCCAACATCCCGACTTTTGTTCCACGAAACGTCATGGGATCTGGAGAGCTTGTCTGGTCACCCACCTCCGGCACCCGTCAGCGTCGACCTGATGAGATCTTCCGGCAAAGCACGAAAGCTCGTCCAGCAACCCCCACGCAATTCGGCCAAGGAATCTCCCCAAACGCCACCCCAGCATCCAGCATCAAGTCCCAGTACCCCTTCCATGGCTCTCGTGGTTTTTCTGATTCACCTACGAGGGGCCATCGTCAATCAGACTCTCTCAGAATGACCCCACCACCACAGTTCAAGAGCACCCAGTCACCACTCAATCCATCTGCTGCAAGACCTCCTAGATCCAATGGGAATCCCAACCCAAGACGTGCACGCCACAACAGAGAGCCGCCATTTCCTCGTAGCATCGAGCGGATGATGGAGATGACGACCTTGAGCCACCATCCAAGCAGCAGATATTCGCCTACGTCCCACTTCGACGCTACATCATACCCTGTCGCCAGTTTCAGCCGCGAAAATTCACCATCTCAGTTCAGAGGCCCACGTTTCCCATCGAGCCAGGCACGCGGCGTTTATGGCGCAGAGCCCTTCTCAGCTCCACCAAGCGTTCCCGGCTACGGAGATCTGCACCAGACTGGTCAAGGCATGTACGGCGGACCCCCTAGCCCATTCCAAGGCCAGCTCAGTCACTTCCAGCCTAGGTTTGACGCAGCACCTTCCCATGCTTTCGCAGGCCAAGTGCCGTACCCGCCAAACCACGAGATCTGGAGTATGCAGTCCTCGCACTCACACCAGGGCGCACCGCCCAACCAGACACCCAACCCGATGCACGGACCTTTTGCCAACCAGATACCGAACCTGATCATCCAACCTACCCCTCAACGAATCGCCCAAGCGCAGATCCCTCCATTCATAGCCCAAGCAACACCCACCACCGACGCCCTCGTCGTCCCGCCTCCGGGCTCCATGCCCCCACTCGACTACTGGAACATGCTCTATCAGCGCGAAACCGAAACCTGCACCCGCCTCCGCAACGCCAACCGGCCCATGACGACGCAAGAACACCAATACATCTCCCTCATCAGCGAGGCCCGCATCAGCGCCGCCGCAACGCAGATGCCGGCCCGTGGCAACTTGTCAAAGGGCAAGTGGATCGCGGAGCTGAATCGCACGCTGAGGAGTATCTGGAAGACGGGGCCGGGGGGCCCGGGGTTCCATCCTGTGGTTGTGGCAAGGAAGATGGATTTCGAGAAGGCGGTTGAGAGGGAGATTGCGGTGGTGTCGCGGGAGAGGAAGTTTGGAGGCGCGGTGGACCGTGCTTATGGTGCTTGAAACGGTTTCGAAGATCGAGGTCTTCACAGTTCTGGTTAATGTCTACCTTGTATCCATCAGCACGATCCCTCCTCTTCTATGTCTATGAAGACCAACGTTCATCGACGGGAATTCAAAGGAATGGGAGTAGAGCGGCACGAGCACATTTTCCCTCCATCTCACGGCTTTTCGCGAGTGTGTCTCTATCTTAGCCTTCTTTACATCAGCGGGGATATGATTCAAAGCTTCTCATCATACATAGCAGCAGAAGGATGCATATACGCAGCTGGCTCTGTCTGTGCAACTCTTCAGCGGGCTCAGAAGCGGGGGTTTTATGTATATAAGACGAGCTTTCTTCTTCCCTTCTTCCCTTCTTTCCACTCGTTCATAGAATAGAGAATAGGAGCGCCATCTCCTTCCTCCCTACTTCCCATTTTTCAAGTAGCAAGGCAACACAATGCCCATCTATCCATCTATCTATCTATCCAACTATCTATCTATCCATCTATCTATCTATCCATCTATCCATCTATCTATCATGAATGCATGCATGCATACATAACATAACATATATGCAATATATATATGCATCAACCCACACCCACACCCACAACATCGTGAACCCACCGAACATCGTACTTGTAATCAGAAAGCAGAATCAATGTGACACTCGCAAGATGGACAATGGACATGAACACACCAACTTGAACTTTTCCGCTCTCCCTCCGCTTCCCTTCCCTCCCATCGCAAAGGAGAAATAGCCCGATCTCGATCTTGATCTTGAATACAGAAATTGTAGGATATAGGATATACGATACGATAGGGATTGGGGATTGGGGATTGGGGATTGGGGATCGTTGTACTCTTTTTCTTTCTTCTTTTTTTGGGGGGGAGGGGGCAAGGAGGACACGCAGGGGTTCGGCTGGCTGGCTTTTGTCTATGCCGTGGGTTGCTGGTGAGAGGAAGGGAGGAGGGAGGGAGGGAGGATGTGGTTCGTCAATTTTCCCGCGCGAAGACGGCTCTTTTTCAAAGTAGTGTGAGGTATGTTGGCAGGAGCGATGCGGGCCTTCAAGAAAGAGGAAGGGGGAGGGGGGCAGGTTGGGGGGGGGAGATGCATGGGGAGTGCGAAGTAGGCAATTTTAGCAGGCATGTTCCGAGAGTAGTCTGGATCTTTTTTTGTACGAGTGCGAGGGACAATGCGATGGCTGACACAAAAAGTGAGTCTTCACTGTCCTATCGGATCTATCTAAGTGCGGCCCAGAACAATTGGTATCCCCCAGAATCGTAGGCTATGAATATACTGATTCGTAATGTCGTCAAAACGCTAAAAAGAATACTACCATCGTAACAAGACCATTGAACTACCAAAGGCCAAGGACGATAGTAAGACAAGGCCTGTCACCACCGTTGTCAACTCGATTCGTGGCGGTCCGAGGGCAGAGGCGGCTCCCTTCTTTGCATTTCCACTCTCCGAGACACAGAGATGGAACGTCGGTGAGCCGTGGGGAGCGGTGGCTTGTGTGCTTCCTGTCTTGGTGGCCGCGTTGGTCTCTTGAGGGATGCCGCTGAAGGTTTGACTCGCTGTGGCGGCTGAGGCGGTTATGGACGCGCCAGGAATGGAGGTTCCGGAAATCTCTACAACGTTGGTATCCGTGGTATTGAAATTGGTTTGGGCCATTCCAATCTGGTTGCTGGACAAGTCATAGACCACATACGCTGATCTGAGGAAAGCATCTCCAAAGAGTATGGGCCCTGTGCCAGATGACATCAAGCCCCATGAACAGATAGTCCCTGCCCCATCTCTGAATGTAGGTTGCACACCCTGTTCGTTGTAGATTGGCGTGACAAACTCTCCAATACCAACAGAGATGGTCAAGCCACCGTTCCCACCAAAGCCAAAGCTTATGGTTGCCGGCGAGTTTGCCAGGCTGCAAGGCACAATGCTACCGTATTCTCTGTCGTTTATGACACCGACGCCACCGAGAATCGGGTTCACGATGCTATCAGGAAGGTACGCGTCAGTGGTCCCGCTGTCCAATATGACAGGCAGAGCCAAGTTCGTCTGGGAGTACTGGACCGCCCCTGAACAATCCAACACAGATACAGACGACAAAGCCACGGTGAAATCTCTGTATGTACCATTGGTGGCTTGCACGGGAAGTACGACTAGGTTTCCGTGATACTTGGCAGTGTCAACACCTCCGAATAGGATTGATCCGGTCATGGAATCTGATTCATGTCAGCGCGTTCCAAGCTCTCGATCCATGATGCGTACCAAGATCATTGAGCCACAGACTGTAGGACAATGTTCTGATGAATCCTTGGGCTTTCAATTGGGACACGATATTCGGATAGATGTTCTCCGGGTCTGTAGCTGCAATCGACTCGTCGGCGTCATAGCCAATGCCCATGATGCCAAACGGCCTCGTGGCCTGATAGGCAAGCCCCATGGTCATATCCTTGATCACCGTATTCCCCATTACCAGAGTCTCATTGATATAATCACCAGAGACCGCACTATTGTCTTGGTATGAAATCTCGAACCCGTGGGAAACATCGACATAGCTGGAAGAGGTCGTTGAGTCGTATTGACCGAAGATTTGGCAGGCTTGCTGGGCTTCTAGACAAGCATTGGAATCGGCAGATGGTATCCATATGTCGCTACTACCGGTATCGAGCTGCACGCTGAAAGATTGGCCAGGGGTGCCGATGGTCATATTGATGAGGTAGCTGCGTAGACCGTTAGCTGGTATTTGGCTCTCTGAGGGGGCATCACATACGCGATCTCCGCATTGTCAATGTCGACGGTGACTGTCCTTTGGCGCTTGCGTAGGCGATTGGCCTGAGGGGTGTTGCGAGAGACTTCCTTCCGGAAGTCAAAGCCCAAGACTTTGGGGGATCTCTTGTGCGAAGAAAACAGCGATGCAGAGGCATCGCTGACATAAGAAAGGAGAATTGTCAAGGCGAAGACGCCTTGAAGGACCTTATATGATGGGAAAGGCATGACGGCGCAGCCGGGGGCACCCGCAGATGCTTCTTCGCTGCAAAGGAGGTATTTTGGTGTGCGCAGAGCAAGAAGACGTGGTCAGCTAGAAGGAGTGGTGTAATGTCTAGAGGGAAAAAGGATAGTCATTGTTTCTTGTATAGAGCAGGGGGTGAATATATATGTGAGGATGGGTGTGATATACGTATTAAAGTGCTGGGCTATGCCTGCCCTTTCGGACATTTTAATTCGCCGACTCATCTTTGTTGACGAAAGCTGATCCACCCGGAGCCGTGGCCACCGGTGACGCGTTCATGCCCTGAGGTATCTAAGCCAAGCTTACCAAAGTAAAATACACTAAGGGCCCGTATAATTTGCACAATTAGCCCTGACAAGGTAATTTCTTACTGGATATTTCTGTAATCAAATCATTTAAGTGTGCTGTCGTGGTATTAGAATAGATGATAAATTACCAGTACCACATTGGGTGTCATTATCATTATTGGAGGCTCTTCGTTGCAGCGTATTAGTTTCATCTCGGCTGAGTCCGCCCCGAAGCGGACTCAGGCACTAAGCCGAGACCTGGCCTCTCCAACCGACCATTTTGATTGCTAGGAAAGCTTGTTTCAGCTTCATGCTCCCCCCAAAACCCGTCGTGCGTGTTTACGCTGCAGAAACTTGGTTGAACGCGTCCACAAATCATTGCTCTCAGCGCCTGTGAAGAAGAAGAAGAAGCAAAGTCCAAGTGGGCGGCTACCGCTGCAACAGACCAATCAGGCAATCACCAAAGGAATCTCAACGGACCTTCCGAGACATGCTTCAGGCGAGTGTCTTGCGACATCTTGTCTGACAGCACAGGTGGAGGGAAGACGTCGGACAAGCTGGCATCAACACACTCCCGCTCACACAGGAGCTCGGTCAAATCCACTATGAAGCAGCCTCTGTACCTGCGGAAATGCAGCCTTGTTCATGCACACAACCACCCCCAAAGTAAATCCCAGTAATCCGAACTCTGCCTCAAGGTGGAAATTGCCCAGCCGTGGCTTTCTCTGCATTGACTCTCACGCCCCCGTGGCCCCCAAATGCAAAGTGATACACCGCCAATTTCCTTCCCATCCACTCGTCGTCGACACTGGCGCTCGACACTTATCACCTGGTCCGCCTCACTTTTCATAGCGCTCACTTCTTGGGCACATCCAAGCCATATCCGCCCGCCCTCACTCCATCATACCATCTTCACACCACCATCATCTCTTAGGCCGCGCCCATATTGGCTGATGATCACCCCGTCCTACATTATCATCCACCAAGCCCCCAATTATGTCCATATTGAGGACAGCCATCTTCATAATGTTTCATGCTGCCCATCCACGGTCCTGTCCACGGTGCCTCTTGTATTAAGATTATGCGATGGCACAGCAACGATATTATGTTGAGATGTCAAATGGCTCGGCCCCCACCGCTGACGGCTCTAGGAGTGGTCGGTGCCCAGATAGCTTGTAAGCCTTAAGCCTGAAGAGGCGAGAGGGGCCAAGGGGATAGCCAAGTGTGCATTTCCGTAGGTGGAGAGCAAGCTATGTCGTCGTATTCGAAGAATGCCTTCTTACACGCGAGAAGCTTTGTGTGTTTGTAAATCATCCCATGTGCACTCGGATCCTTGAACCAATCTCCTCGATACGTGTATCTATCCTGTAAGAGACACAAGCCTCCTTGATGATACCATGGATGTGGCCTCGGATCTTCACAAGCGCGTAGCCTCTTCAACCACGACTCTTATTGCTTCCAGCTCACATTCCCACGACTGTCCACCGCCATAGAACCCTTCATGTCTCCTGGGGTAAGCCAGAAGCCTTGTCTCTCTTCGATAGCCCTTCCGTTGATCTTACATCTTTCCTATATTGCCGGCTTTCTCATAAAGCTCTCCCTGGCTTCATTCAACTCCTCATCCGCATCCATGTATCGTAGGAACACGGGTTTCGAAAGAGAGCCGAGCAACATCAATGGGTGGAAAGCTGGCGTGTCTTAGAATCGAAGAGGGAAGGCCGTGTGAGGTAGAGCGTCGCTAAGATACCTGAGGCAGATGATCGTCAGCACCAGAATCGAACCGACGCGTAAGGTAGGTATCGCTCACTCGGGATGTCTAACAATGCTCCATGCTTCTTTCTTCAACTATCCACTGTACTCATCCTGTCTCATGGCTCTTAGGGTGCTAGTGAGCGGCAGTCTCAATCGCAGAACCGATGCCGAATGGTCCCATGCAAGGCAATGCGATAGAGCCCATCGCTGCCGTGACGCATGCACCTGCTGTGAATGGTAATGTGGAGGATAGCGAGTTCGCGATCCGATGGAAAAGCCGATGGCTCTAGCCAGTGACGCCTTGGTTCTTTTCCCGCCAGCCTAGCTCTTGTGAAATGGTTCTTGCGGGTATGATGCCAAACGAGTGGCGGGCGGCGGGCGGCGAGGAAATTCTTCCGATGATCAAGTCATGGCAGTCCGACCTCGTCCTTCGTTCCCTCCCTCTTGACAACCACCACATTTCACAATGAGCGAAATGAGAACTCGAATTCTCATTGCTGAATGTCAGGTAGTTGAAGTACCTCATACCTTTTCATCGCTGCTAAAGTAGCACTCGGCACGTGGATGCCGGCACTGGTACCGCGCCTTACCAGATTCGTCGAGCGATTCGTCATGGCAAGTCTGAATTTTGAAAAACTTCAACGGACCACCTGCTAAAGAAACTTTGTGTGACGACCGACCTACAGCGTCATGATTCTCCAACTTAGTCAGCGTGTCCCATTCCGACTCACAACTACATATTCATGGCGCTCCACCGATGGATACTTCGACGTTTTTCTCGGCCTACCCTCCTCTATCCTCCGGCAAAGCGACTTGCCGTTTACAACTGTTCTTCCCATGTTGAGCTGTGAAGAGAGGTCGAGTCTACGGAAATGTCTGTATTTGAGCAGGGAGGCGGGGTGACAGCTGCAGAGCCAATCCACGGCAACCTCGGTATCGAGCAGGAGAAGAACATCAACGAGCCTACAGCAAGAACAAGCGCGGATCATCTTGCACATGATATCAATGCGGGGGAGAAGGCCGAAAAGGGGGAATCATGCATTCAGCCTGCAAAGGCCCCACAAAGCGTGCCACAAAGCAAGAGTGCAGAGATTGAAAATGGTGGAGACAGAGAAGCCCCAGAACTGGATCGAGCACGCATTGAGCGTTTGGGAAGGGAAAGGCCCACAAAGTTTAAGTCCTTTGGAGCTGAGCTTACTTTCTGTTACTCTGTCATAGCTTCGGAATTCATGATCGTGCGTTCGGTAGCAGCTACATCCTTGAAAAGAGAGCGTTAACACGGAATAGGAATATTTTGTCTCTGGTTTCAACGTCCTACTACCAACCTTGATGATGGATCTCTCCATACCACAAGCTTCTGCCGTATGGCCTGCGAGTGCCTTTGCTCTAGTCTCTGCTGCCTTCTTCCTCCCTTTCGGCCGCCTTGCAGATATGTACGGTGGATACCCAGTCTATCTCTTTGGCTTGATCTGGTTTACAGTCTGGTCTATCATTGGGGGTTTCGCCCAGAACAACTTGATGCTAGATTTTTGCCGAGCGCTTCAAGGGCTGGGCCCTGCTGCTTTCCTTCCATCAGGTATGATGTTGATCGGAAGCACCTATAGACCCGGACCCCGAAAGAATATAGTTTTCAGCATTTATGGCGCCGCCGCTCCACTCGGATTTTTTCTCGGTGTTTTCGTCGCTGGCGTGACTGGTAGCTTCCTCCAATTCGGATGGTATTTTTGGATAGGAGCCATGTTGATTACCACCACCGTCGTGGCCGCAATATTCGCAATACCAAACGACATCGAAGAGCGGAAGGCCATGAACATTCAAATGGACTGGCTTGGCTCCATCTTCATTGTATCAGGCCTGGTCCTGGTCATATTCGCTATCACTGACGCTTCTCATGCGCCAGACGGGTGGAAGACCCCATACGTCTACGTTACGCTCATTCTGGGTGCCTTGTCCCTTGGTTTCTCCTTCTACGTCGAAGGTTGGGTGGCGGCAAATCCGCTACTACCCTTTGATCTTTTCAAAGTGCCCCATCTCCCAGCTTTGTGCGTGGCCTTGTTCTTTTCAGACGGTGTTCTGGGGATCTTCCTGCTTTACGCTACGCTCTACATGGAAAACATCATGGGTGCCTCTCCCTTGCAGGTGTCAGCATGGTATGTTCCAATGTCTGCTGGAGGTTGTATCATCACCGTTGTCGGAGGTTACATTTTGCATCTACTCCCTGGCACGGTGCTGATGCTCGTCGGTGGAGGGGCATGGGTTGGCAACTCTCTTCTTTTCGCCCTGGCACCGGAAGGCGCCAACTATTGGGCGTTTGTGTTTCCTGCCATGATATTCGCCACGATGGGGATCGATATCATCTACAACGTCGGTAACATCTTCATCACGAGCAGTCTTTCACAAAGCCGGCAAGGGCTTGCAGGAGCATTGATCCATAGCCTCCTGTACCTGGGTATTGCGTCTCTCCTCGCTTTTGCTGATGTGATCCAGATCGGGACATCGAATGTGGGTCTGAAGCGGAGCTACCAATCAGTGTTCTGGTACCAACTCGCTTGCTCGGTCGTGGCTCTGGTCGTCATGATAGGGTTCGTTAGGATAAAAAAGGCGGAGAGCGATTTGACTGCGGATGAAAGGGCTGCCCTGGATGTCCCAAGATCTAGGTCTAGATAGGCAAATAATTCTTCAGATCGATCATACAGGATATAAACCAGATGATAGAAGACGTTCATAAGTATTCATGTCGATCACTTTCACTTGCTTATCCATCCACGCCCTCTATACATGGATAGCCCAACGGAGCAGGTGGATTTCCGATCCATTAGAGAGCCACGCCACACTGAAACGCCTACCATCACCACAATACCCGCACATCACCGCTACCCCTTAAATAGCTTTACGCCTACCACCCTAATGCTCCCTTCCTCCCTCCCTCCCTCCCTCCTCCACTCCCTCCCTCCCCCCCCCTCCCTTTACCTCCCCTCATCTCCCTCTCTCCCCTCACCTCCCCACCCCTCCCCTTGCTTCCCACACAAACCACAACACAACCCCATCCTCACCCTCACCCTTACCACAAACAGCCTCCGACGCTCCCTCCCTCCCTCCCTCCCTGCCAACCCTTCCACGGACGCAAAGTTGTCACTCTTGGTGATGATATTTGTTCGGGCTTGGGGATTTGGGGATATGATAGATAAGTGAGAAATGTAGGGAAGGGGGAGAGAGAGAGAGGGAGAGAGTTGGTAGGATAGGGGATTTGGGGGTCGGAAAGGGGAGATTTTTGGGGGGGGGGGGGGTGAAGGTGGGGAGGTGTGTGGGGAGGATGTGGTATTTGGCAGTATCGGGTATACGTTGGTCAGGGTGGGCTGAAGAGCGCGTGCTCATGGAGCTTGGGTTGGAATAAATGTTTTTCGTCTGTTGATGGGGTTTTCAGGGAATACCGTCTCAACCATTTATTGAAACGATCTGTATTTTTTGACCAGGGTTTACTGCAACGCAGCATGGTTGGGGATATAGCAAGATAAAGTTCGTCCTCGTATTCCCCCTTTACTTCTCCTCAGCCATGGGTTTTGGCAATGGTAAAGACCGTGCCGGAGGTGAGGGGAGGGGGCGTATAAGCTCTGGTCAAGAGAAGCGTGGCTTCGTCACCCTAGCTTAGATTGGGAATGTCAACCGTATCGTGTTCACGGCTTTCGCTGCACTATGGCAGTGGCTGGACAGGTGAGGGGGGGGGGGGTCCCTTGTGACATCATGGTTCATGGGTCACGAAGTTCGCCGGTATGTACATATGTAGTCGAAGTTGAAGGATTGCGGGCCGCAGGAGTAGGAAGGACGGAGCTGGGGGCGGAGTATGGGTTAAGAAGAACAGGAAGGGTGAGTTGATAGAGGAGTGGACCTTCCCTACTGGGCATATTTGGTTATGATAAGGGTTGGTGCGAGGATAGCGTAACGGGGCATGAACCTCTGTCAATAGGAAACTACGGCAGGCTGTACACCCTTTACCAATGGTTTTATGCGAACTTGAAACGCTATTTAATGGCCTTGCGCAGTGGGAAGGGGCCATTGCTCTGCCTTTCTACGGCTTCTATCCTGTGCACTTCGCTGCCCAGAGAAGGCACGTTGTCGACCTCTATGACGAGGCTTATTCAGGCTTGCGAATGCTCCAATGAAGTCAGAGGCATGTTCTTACCCCTCAGCTACACAGCCTCAAGGCTGCACGACCTTCAGGCATCAGTCGCGGCCTTACTCCCCCATCTCAACAGCTGTGTTTATCTCTCTTCAACGGGTATTTTTTCCTTCGTTAGTTGGATCTCTTCTCTACAATAATATCGCTGTTCTCCCGGCCTATGTCATGGCCGATCCTGTTTCTGTGGCTGGCAGTGCAGTGGGCGTCATTTCCCTAGCCATAACAACCTGCCAAGGAGTCATCTCATACTACGATTCATGGGAAACCCAGGATCAGAACATAAGCGATGCCAAGAGAAAAATCGAGAGACTGCAGAGTAGTCTTTCCGCCCTTGAAGAGATTCTGCCGAAGATCTCGTCCTCTTCAGCAATCGCCGAGCATGTGAAGCAGTGCGTGCTCTGTTGTGGAGAAGGCACTGCGAGGCTAGAACAGTTTTTGGGAAGATGTCGCAAGGATCCTGCCCCGCTCAGTCTCAAAGACAAGCTGCGAGTGTTTGGGCAAAAAGCAATATTTCCTTTCCGGGAGTCTTCTTTGGAAAGACTTAGAGAAATTGTGCGAGATCTCGAAGGTGACCTGGGTACTGCGCTCCGAGTCTTGCAACTGTATGTAGCATTTCGTTCCTTCGTCTGCTTTCAAGTCTGCGACTCCATCCTAACGGTGGTCCAACCAGTGACACGTCCGAAGCCCAGTTCAAACAGACCTCAGACTTGATAGATCTTACAAAGTCAACAGCCGCCTCTGTCAGTGAAGCTAACCAAAATATATCGAGTATTGAACAGAAGGTGAATATGGTCATCGGTGCCTTGCCTCAACTACAAACAGGCGTGGCTCGATTTACGTCTGATGTTCCAATGCTTCGTTCTTCCTTTACAAGTATGGAGCAGGACATGAAAGGAAGACTCCAGGCCATTGACAGCGTCACGTCCCAAATTTTGCCTGATTTCCAGAACAAGCTTGATCGGCTTTCCCTTCGGATCCAAGGAAGCCTGGCAGAGTCTACCGCTTCGACGAGATTATGTCCATCGGTAAAGATCTCTGGCTTGTATCTTGCCAAGTCAGACATGTCTACGACTCTGACTGACATGGTATTGTTGTTCGATGAATATCATTTTAACAGCGCTGACGATTTTTCAGGACGAGGACGCACGAAAGCTACAGCTCGCTCTAGCTCAGAGGCCCAGCTTACTACGGACTGTCTGCGATGAGGCGGGCGGTCTCGAGATGAATATCGAACGAACATCCCAAATTATGGCACAGGATAGAATGACGCAGCACCGTCGAAAGGGAAAATGGATCAATCAGAGACAATACTGCTCTTGTTCTACTCTTATGCAGGAAAGAGCCTCTACGTACTTAATTGGTGGCGTAGAGGTTTTCAAAACGTCTATGGAATCTTCCAAGCATTCCATGAGCTGTCCATTTCACATTGGTACCGAGGTAACCACAACAGTAGGACTCAAAATGTCATATTATGGTATACTTTTGGCAAACACTGTTCGGGCTACTATATCCATCACGACCGGAGCTGGTGGCTTTTCGATAAATCCTTGCTTGAAATTGCATGCCAGGGTGTCCAAGTTTTCTCCAGCTTTCGAACTTCTTTACCCAGGCATGTTGCACCGACGTTTCATGAGCACGGGGCTATCTCAAACAAATGAACTCTGCAATTACTTCGAAAGTGCCCTCCAACAGCTCTACGAGCTGTTTCAGGATAAGGTGGCCTCACCGACTGATGTAGACCAGGACGGATACACATTGATCACTGTAGTACAAACGCCTGTCTTAAGAAGGTTACACAATGACCACTGCGATTAGACACTCTGTCGATACAATGACCTCTTAAAGAATCACAGTACGGAGGCATTCCAGAGCTTTCGTGTTCTTTTCATGGGACTCGTCGCCGCTGGTGTCCCTTTGAACGAAACGGATCGGTACGGACTGTAAGTTGGACTGGAGCTTGTGTATGGGGTGACGAATGTCTTGATTCTGAAAATTTATAGTACTGCTTTGGACGCCCTGACGGAAGCATCCGTATTTTGGGTTGAAGATGCGAGAAGTGCACAGAAGTATGCCCAACTAGCCATGGACGTGGCCGGAGCTGGCGCAGAACATTCGGACAAATGGCGTAGTTACACTTGGGCTATATACTCCCCAAGTCCCAATGTGAGGGAACTGGAGTGGATGATCAAGTATGATGGGTGGATAGACGGTTATGCTTCTGCAAGATATCACTGTGGTGCACTGATTGCCGCTATCGTTAGCCGGTCGGAAAGTGATACTGAACGGATACTGCAAAGTTCCCCACAGAGCATTCATGAACAGGACTTGCGGGGCCAGTCTCCCCTCCACCTCTCTTGCAATTGGCCAAGGGTATTATCCTACTACTCCATTATGGCGGCAGGGAACTACTCGACCGACCGGACCATGAGGGATTTCTTCCTCTGGCATACTCCTGTACAAGTAACTGTCTAGAAGCGGTGAAGCTAATGCTGGAGGCTGATAGTGCGCTGTATTCTGGAAAGGATCATCTGAATTTCCCTTTGCATTCTGGTGCCTTTAAGGTAGCTATCACGCAGAGTACCGATGAGATCATCAGTCACCTGGAAAATGCACTAGTGGTCCGGAGGACTCGCCTGTATACGTTGGCCACTAGCGAATTAACTCGCAAGGAACTAGAAAACCTGAAAGTTACTAGTGATCGCCTTCTTGACGAAAGGGCGTGTGTTGTCTACGCTGCTCTAGAGAAAAAAAAGGTTCCCATTCCATCAGCACTGCGAACTCCACCATATCGAACAACTTTGTTCCACAGCGAGTACCTCTCCCCAGCCCTGGGTGAGTCACTGTATCTACGCGGATTTGTTGATGTGGACTGCACATCCTCTTTGGGGCTCACCCCCTTGATGTTTTCGGGAAATGACCGTTCTATTAGACCTAAAGCTGCTCTACAGCGCTTTTCGTGGCTTATATCAAGGGGAGCCGATCTCGGACGGAAGGTTAACCCGCCTGAACACATTCGCTATGATCCGAGTATTACTGCGGCTCATTGCATTGGTTTCTGGATAGGTAGAGCTATGTACTGGCCGGATAAGTTCGAGCTGCCATACATTATTAATCGCGCGATGCTCTTCGGGAGCTTGGACGAGCTCGAGGATGAAAGCCGGTTAGTTTTAGGGAAGATGGCCGTTTTGAAACACTACGACAACTGTCTCTGCGCCTGCTCAAGCCACGGCTGCACACCCGCGATCATGATGCTCAAAGGTATTATGAAAACAGTTGGTATCTGGGAAGTCTCATCTTATTGCATCGAGAAGTGCATGTGGGTGATCGACTGGCTGAATAATCTGCTGGGTCACCCTCACGAGGCACGGCAATGGTTATCGCACGATGTCATTCGATATGTGACCTTTGAAAAACTTGGAATCACCCATACATGCTGCAGAGGGAGAATTGAGGTCTTTAATATGCATGATGACATGGAAAATATAGAACGTGATGAGATCCATGACGAAGAGCGCTTTTTGATTCACAAATTGAACGCCCTGGTCACAGAGTTTGAGGAGAAGTACACCCAGCTTGGAGTAACGGTGCCGGAGTTCTTGCATGGATACTGGAAGACCAGAATGGAGGAGGTTGAGAGGGAGGATGAACCCCTCGATGAGGAGCAGATTGCCAAGATCAAGGACCTGGGCGTTGTTATACACTCTTGACTCGGAAAGGCGCGGCGTTTCAATGTGGTCTGCGGTTTTGGGATTTACGGAGACATGACCTTTCTTTCTTTCTCTCGGGAATGACTACTTCGTCTATAGAATCATCAAAGCAAAGACACCTATTCGCCCTTTCATGCACTGCGCGGAGACAGACGCATCGACACGACTATCTGTGCTCTTCCCTTTCGTCGACGATTGCAAAATTCCCTGAGCTTTCCGCTAAAGAATGCTTCGCATAAGCTATCCATATACCCTCAACATTTCACATAGGACAACCTGGATCAATGGCAACTATCAAGCTTCTTGCACCAACCCAGCAATCGGCTTCGACACCTAGATTCAATCTAATAACCCCAACTAACTAGGGAAATTAACTAACTCGAGCTCTCGTCCCTCCCCATCTCGCCCTCCGAAGAAAACAAAAAATATACATGGTCTGCTACAAGCGCAGATGAAGCCATCGCGATTATCGTCGTCGTTGTTATGTGATTCTCTCGATTCGGGTCGGCGCGAGTGAATGAAAGCTCCGTTTGTACAAATCTTACGGTCTGTAACTGTTACTTTGATACGCGAACTCGGTCCAGGTCAGCGTAGAATGTTGGATGATGGGTTAAAGAGCCGATGGCTGAGCGAGTGGAAGAGTAAAGATTCCTGGTCCACTACGGCGTTCCGTCCACATTATCCTCCGTGTAGAAGTAGATGCGAGGGAGGGAGGGAGGGAGGGAGGTAAGCCTCCACTAGCGCTGTGATCAGTGGATACGGTATGGTATGAAGCCCTTGGGTCGGTACTCAGCAAGGTAAGGTACCTACTTGGGTCGAAGGCCGCCGGCTAGGGATTGGGATGTGTGTTTTGCTCTCTACATTTGCGATGCGAGAGAGAGGTGAGGTGGTTTGTATTGATGGGTTCTTGGCCCGATGGGTGCGTGGGTGTGAGGGTGGTCTTACTATGGTCTTTTGTACCAAGTATGGAAAGGGGTGAGATTGGTTTGAGCGGGTGGACGGTTCTTTTTTTTCCTTTGCAATGTCTTGGGGTATGGTGCTGTAGTCTTTGTATCAATAAATTGTCTCACATGCATTGATTCAGTCGTTGCAGCAACAACAGTGCTTTCTTTACCGCCTCTTCTCTGGCCTATCTGGGAGCCAAGTCTTGGAAAATTGTGACAAGAGCGGGGAGCAGTCTTTGCGAAGCCCACTCGCTCCCTTGTATTACTTCCCTTATATACATAAACACCATCTATACATATCCCATACTTTACTGTTGTACACTCCGATCGTCTTTCCTCCCCTCTCCTCCTATATTATCACATCCAAGCAAGTGTATACCCTCACTTCCTCCCTCCCGTTCACAAAAATATGCCATATTATATCAGCTATTTAATCCAACGCTATTGTTGAATTTATTTTTAAATCTATATAAGAGACAATAATAGCTATCTTTGACTCGCTGCGCCTTTTGTATTTTTTGTTTGATTTTTAGATATGGGTTTCACAGGGACTGGTTGTTAAAGGGACCGGTGGTTAAAACAAGGTTGGAAACCGTTGAGAAAATGGGAAGAAGAAAAGGAGTTATCATTGAGATAGAGCTCTAGGCATTTGCCTTCTCGTCCTCCCAAAAAGCATCAGTTCTACGCTTGTCTAACGGAAGGAGCTCTTCTCTCTCTCTCTCTCAGGAATATAGAAAGCTTCTCTTCTCATTACGCCTTGGTCCTCATAAAAACCGCCTGAACAGTGCCATACCTTCCTTCACCCATTCTCTCTCTCTTTCAAAACTCCCTTCTCACTAAACTTCACACCTTATTCCAACAAAAGCACCATATCGAAGGGAGATCTTGTGGCAGTGGAGGTGGCGTGATATCGATGGCCGAAAACTAACCTTTCTGAATGATAACCGCCCTGCCCGCCGGTTCCTCTACATGAGATGTATACTGGCATGGCTCCACGCGGAGGACAACGAGTGGGCAGGATTCAAAGAAAAGCTTCCACCAGGACAGGTGTGGGCTAGCCCAAACAAGCCTGATGGTTACCTGAGAAAGTCAATACTGCTGGAGCTGGGGAGAAGGACTGGGGAGAAGCTGCCACAGGACTTGATGAGTTATTGGATTGGAGGATTGAGTGGTCTCATGTAGCATAAATTAATTACTTAACTAAATAGGAGAGGCGAACTATCTAGCTAAGGGATGAAGAAACGCCAAGACTACTTAGTCAGCTTGCGGCGTAAACGGCCTCCTATTGGCTGAATTCCAACATGAGTGCAGGCACCTTTGAGGACCCAGATACGAGCAACGTTATATATGATGCAATTGCCGCCATAAGGGTCACTGAGACTGTGCAGCGTTATCTCGAGGGGGAGAGAGATGCCAAGGAGGGTACGGAAGAAGAAGATGAGGAGGAGGAGGAGGAGGGGGAGGAGTAAGGCTTGATGAATGATTGAGACTGGTGTATTCATGGGGCGTAGCAACTATCAAGCGGTGCTCTCTTGAGAAAACGAACACCCTGAATGGAAAAATTATCGAGCTGCAGCGTCTCTTCAAAGGCCCGGTGCCCGGTCTACCACTGAAACTCACCACGAGGGAGATCCAAAAAGCCAGCAGCTGCTGAGTCGAAGGGGAAATTTCCTGAAAAACACACCAAACCCCGCAGGGAATGAGGAACAGCACATGGCTGAAGTCGGGGAGGGCGAGATGCTGGTGTAATAAACCAAGGGGAAGCAGGCCCCTTGAATGTCTTTTGACAAGGGAAGAAGCGAGAGAATTGGTGCACGATATGTTGATAGGAGTTCTCCTGAGGGATTCCAAAATTATAAGTTTGTAGGGTTGGGTTGAAGAAGGATCCAACAGCCCTTTTTCGTACCGGGGGAGGGGAGGGGGGGGGTGGGGGGTGGGGGTAAGGGATTGAATGGTGTTCTGATTTTGAAGTTAAGGGGTGGGAGTGGGAATGAAAGGGGAAGTTGTATGGGATTAGGGATTGGGGGGAGGGAGCTAGCGGTATCGTTGCGGTTGCGTTCCATTATTGCCTACCTACTTTTATATACGGTATGTACATATAATAAGCCCATGCTGTCCTTCTTCATGCCTCATCCTATCCCATCCCATCGCATCCCACTCCCCTCAACCCAAATCTACGATTCCATACCCTACTCCGCCAGCGGAAAAAACCCTCTGCGTCCGTGCTCTCAGTGCGTGTGGAAGGGCAACGCACCGCGCGGGATTGATTGCGGGGGGGTGCGGGGTGGGGCTGTGTAGTCTACTTCTAGGTACTTGTGACTCCCCTCCCCATACCCCTTTTTTTCTTTTTGGATTCCGAGGAAAGAGAGGGGAGGGCTTTTCCCTAAACCCCCCCCTAACAGACTACAGTCATGGATTGGAGCAAGATAGACAAGCCGACACGGCAGGTATTGGATCTTTGTGACTTGAACCGGAACACCTTTTTTCCCCCTTCTTTTTTTTGTTTTTTTGGTTGCAGGGGTTGAGTATCGCTGTTGATGGAGAATACGTACAGTGATATCCATCCATCTATCCATACACAAGCACAAGATAGGATAATATAGGTAAGGAAGGTAGCTACGAGATCCGCACCACCCTCGTCCCACCACCAACACCACTCACGCCTGCCGTCCTATTCACATTCCCAAATTCTACTCCCCCCACCACGGCGCGATTCATCATACTGTCCGTGTCCCACAAGAAGACGCCAATAGCGCCATGCATGCCCGCCGTATCGTAACCGACCGGATTCACGAAGCCAACGCCGCCTGCCCTTCCTTTTCCTTTTCCTTTTCCTTTTCCTTCTCCTTTCCCCCTGTCCCCATCCCCTCCTTCCTTCCCTTCCATCTCTCGGTCCAAAACAATACTCAAACACCCATCCCGCACATTCAACACCGCCGTCTCAATAGACACATAATCGCACATGTCCGTTCGCGTCCAGCTTTCCGCCGGCGGGGGCAGCCCCGGCAGGCCGTGCGGCAGATCGGCCAGCATGACGATGGCCATGGTGCAGGATTGGTAGGTGTACTTGCGCGGCGTGCGCTGCGTGAATGCCGGGTAGAGGGGCGAGAGGCCCGCGGAGAGGAATTCGTAGACGGTGCTTGGGTGTCTGGAAGGGGGAGCAGGAGGGGTGTTGGTGAGTGAGTGGATGAATGGGGGTAGTTGGGGGAAGAAGAGGGAGGGAGGGAGGGGAGGGAGAGACGGACCGGTCTACCTCGTTGTGTTGAAAGCGCCCGATGGCGCTGAAGCAGTCGTAGGGGAAGAATCGGCCCGTCACCCAGTCGGGGGATTCGACGCATTGGATGTTGTTGGATGGTGCGTGTACTGCAGGCGTGGTTGTGTTTGTGTTTGCGAATAGTGATATTGGGGAGAGGGGGGAGGCGGTGGTGATGAGGGGTTGGTGGTGGTGGAGGAGTAGGAGGGTGATGGTAGTGAGGAGGAGAGGAAGCGTTATTGGAGCCATCTTGTGATGTTTCTGGTCCGGTGCACCAGTTTCTGGATTCGGTATGCCTGACTACCACCTGCGGGCCGGTTCATAGCTGATGATTCTTGGTCCAGCTGGGATCTGAGAAGATTAGCGAGGTGGAAGGATGGGACACACAGATGCGATTTTAAGCTTTGCCATGCTCTAGACCGAACATGACTGGAAGCGCAGATATAACGCAAACCCGTGAGCGCGAGTGGGGATGGACTATGCGGCGAGAAGATGTGTCGCCGCGTATTTGGTGCTCGGGCGGGCGGGAAAAGGGACAAGAAAGATCGAAGAAACAGGTCAATGAACAGATAGCGTTTTAGGGAGAGGATGATAGATTTTAACGAAAAGAGATGAGGATATTTTTTTTAGAAAATAGCGCTTAGAGGCAATTCAGAATGTTGATGTGCAGCACGCACCGGGAATAAGTATTCGCATGTACATCATCTCGCCTCCCGAGCCAACAAAGTAACGATCAGGAAATCTGCACGGGCGTAGGCTCGCTATTGTCACATCAGTAGGCTATTGACATCCTTGGCTGTGCTCTGCCTGGTTAGTGCTGTAAATGCGAAACCGGCCATCTCCTTTGGGATCGTACTCTCAACTATGCCCTCCCCTTTGACAGTAGCAGGCTAATAATTAACCACATTCGCCTGGTTGACCCAGCCAATGTACAGCACCTTGCTCAAGTCCTCCTTTCTTACAGGTGTCGTGTCAAAGCCAAACATGATCGGTCCACTGCTCCCAATCGTCTTGCAAGTCGTTTGTGTTCTTAAAGCTGGGATGACAGAGAAAGACAAGCAACAACAACACGCGTTATCCGACCAACTTACAGACCTACATACTCGGAGTCTTTTTGCCAACTTTGAGTACAAGTGCAGTGCGTATATGCCCAAGAAAATCCAAAATGAAGAGGCACAATTCCATCAGCATACCAGGAATACCCTTTCCGACAAAGATATTTCCTTCCCGAAGGAGAGGCAGCCCATCATAATCTCGAAAGTCCAACCTTTCTCCTAATATCACTTGATGCTTATCAATCGATAATGGATGTGGATAACTTTGTGGGAACTGATGATGAGGTGAAAGACCTCTCTCTGCTGGCGAAAAAACTTACGGTAAATCTATAATAGACAGCGCTAAGCTTCATCAGGGAAGCGTAAGTACTGTTGTATCTGGCCACAATGTCTTTCCGATACACCAGGCAGTCAGCAAGGACATACATTCGTTTACAGAGGGTATCACTATTCTAACTTATCGATATAGACTTGCTACGAGCATCGTCTAAGCAGCCCCGTTCACTGTGCCGTTGGTGGAACCCGCTTCCGCCCTCCCTTCTTTCCCCACGCTACCATTCATGGAGATTGTCCCATGGCCCAAGTCAAGCACCTCTTTCTTGATATCCCGATCCGCACCTTTCGGCTTCCCATCTGTGGGTTCTCTGTTCTTCGAAGCCCCGCGCCTTGGTGTCCCAGCCATCTTCTTGAGCAGCTTGCTCCCTCTGCTCTCTTCCCCGCTACTTCTCGCAATCGCCACGCTTTCCCTCTCCCTGCGGTCTTCTCGTTTCATCTCTAGCGCTTTCTTCGCCTGATATACAGACTCGTAAGTGTCGTTCTTGCCCATCTTTCTCTTCTCTTTCAACAAGGCTACCCGTCCCTTCAGGCCCTCTTCCTTCTGCGCTTTCTCCTCCTTTTGAATCTCGGAAATGATCTGCCATGCAGCTTCGATCTTGGTCAATTCTCGCTGCCTAGCCTTATCATCGAGAGCCCGAGCGTCTCTGAATCCCTGGATTATACGGGCTCTGCGAATGAATGCAGTCGGCTGCCGACCCTTGATGAGCTCCTTATGTACCCCCTTGAGTGTATACCCAAAAGGTCCAATGATAGCAGCCAAATCCTTGAGTACGAAACCACCAACACCTTTGCCTACACCTTGGACGAAGCCGAGCGCACCGTTTTTGCGAGCACCATGGTATGGCTGTGATATCAGACCCGTGACGCCGTCATAGATACCAAAGGTGAACTCAGAGCCAGCAGCGCGGAGGCCGGAGTGGAATCCTGATATACGCGGAGGAGTACGGACGGTATCATCACCATAGAGACGTGGAGCGTTGTGAAACCCTTGCGCGATGGCGAGTGAGAGATCCATCGGAGCTTTCGCCAGTGCTTCACCCGTTTTAGCAAACCCTTGTCCGGTATCTTCTGCAAGATCTTGAACCAAGTCTTGAGTGGGGTACTGCTCATCGGATCTTTCTGATCCGACTTCGGAGGTTACGTAGTCGTCAGCGACTGGAGCATCTTTCATTGTTGGCTTAGCCAGCTCGACATCCTGTTTGTTCCTATACTTCTCAAAGTCATCATGTGCTCGACCTGAAAGAGTATGTGGCTCTGGAAGATGCTTCTCGGCGCCAACTTGTCCTCCATGTGGCAGGTGGCCATCACTTCCGCCATCCTCGTCTTCCGCTCCCTCGTTCTCGTCAACCCGCCCGTTCGATTGAGGATGGCATTTGCTCTCACTAACCCTTCGTTGCGCTTGGGACTTCCTCTGCTCTTTTTGTCTCTGCTCCATCTTTTCCTTTTTCCGGATAGTTTTTGCCCACCTGACAGGCATCCCACCAAGGCCTTTAGCAATGCCGCCAGCGGAACGTGCAAGTGCCGCGCCGGCTCCGGTGAAAGGTTCACCGGGCCCTTTAAAGTCATTCCAATCGTAGTGCCGGCACAGCCTAAGGTCCTTCCATTGAATCTTTCTCTGCTCAATCAAGAGTTCTGCTGCCAGTGCCGACAGCTTCAGGTTTGAGCGCTTGTGTGTCCAGACTGCGACATGGTCACTGAGAATAGAGCAACGCATTGAGTGAGGGCCGCGCATTGGCAGGTGACGGTGGAACGATTCCACAGCGTTTTTGGCACCGTCTCCCTCCTCTGCAATCGACTTCGCAATTTTCTCTGCAGCCTCTTTTGCTTCTGGCGTGAGACATTGCTTGATTCCTTCCGCAAGCACATCGGCCGTAAGCTTCTTGTAGGGGATGGCCTCGTGAGCACCCGCACCCGCTCTTGCGACCATCGCACCCCAAAATGGCTGATCTCCGAAGAATGGCACAATCATTGTAGGCTTACCACACTTTAGGCCAATGGCTGTTGTCCCAGCCCCTCCATGATGTACCACTGCGCTGACACGAGGAAAGAGCCAATCATGTGGGGTATTCTCTAGCATGTAGATATTGTCTGGTGTGTTGCCTTCGTCTCCCAGACCTCCCCATCCTTTGCTCACAAGTGCACGGACACCAGATTTTTTGACTGCTTCAAATATGAGGGAGGTAAATTTATCAGGATCATCCACGACGATGCTGCCGAAGCCGATGTAAACGGGAGGTTCACCGGCCTCTAAGAATTTGGCTAGCGTCTCTAGTGGCTTGAAAGAAGATGCGAGATCGAGGAAGACGAAGCCGGCAATATCAATTTCCGAGCCCCAATCTGCTGGCTTTGGGATCAGGCCGGGCGACCACATGTACGTGTAGGGTACTTTCAAACGGAACAGCTGTCCGGGGGCCCACAGAGTAGAAACCGGCTCGAGCCCAAGTGTCTTTACTCGAAAGCGATTGACCAGATCCCCTAGTCCTTGCCACGTCCTAGGATTCTGTCAGCAACCGCTTTCTTTTGATAGGTAATGTACCCGATTTGACGTACATCATCTCGACCAGCGGATATGACATGAAATTAGTATAGTTGGTATCTACATTACTCTTCTTGATGTTCGCTAAAGGATGCGGGAACTGCTGAGTGGGAGTGTAAGGAAACGTGAACATTAGATGCAGAGGAATTCCTAGCCGTTCTGCGCAATGAACATGTGCGAAGGATGGTGGATTGGCGATTATGGCATCCGCAACGAAGGGATGCTTGTCCTCCATCATTCTGCGATTAGCTGGAAGGATCTCGTCATCTGTCGCGTTGATGCATGCTCTCCAAAAGCCTTGAAACATCTCAAACATTGCGTCTCGCCTTCGGCCAACCTCGCCTGCTCTTACTGTAGACACGGAGGGCATCAAGCCAGGATTCTTGACCATGAACGCCATGAGCTCTGCTGGATCACCTCCAACCGAAAAAAATTCCAAGCCTGAATCTTGTTCGACAAAGGTCTTGAAGGCAGGATGCGTGGCCATTCGTACGCGGTGACCATGTTCCTCTTTTAACAGCTTACCAAGCTTCAGGAAAGGTTGTATGTCTCCTCTACTTCCAATCACCATGATCACGATGTTAAGAGTTGGCCTTGATGTGTCTTCATCCAACGATGGAGAAGCAGAAAGAGCAGACAGCCTCGCTACCAAGTCTGGTCGCCTACTGTTATCCTCATCGCGTAATGGCGACAGAGCCTGCTCTGGCTCTGGTCCGTCGTCGTTGCGATGCCGCTTGAAATGATGCTGCAGAGTCGCGCCGAGTGCATGCGCCAGATAACCATGATCGTTTGTTTCGTTGATCCTGATATTCAAGCGTCCATCTCTTTTCGAGACCCTCCCTTTTGTCTTGTAATTTTCGTTGCCCACAGAAAACTTCCGGAACTGTCCCCCGGTTGATCTCCGTCCCTTGTTCTGGTCTGCTTCAGACACCCTTCCGGTGGGTCCCCTAGTGCTAGGTGATCGGCCGCTAAGGTTCGAGGGGCTAGAGACCAGCTTCATGTCCGACTCATCGTCTGAGGAGGACGAGTCATCCTCAGAAGATTGGCCACCAGCCGCGTTGTTTAGAAGCGTAGGCATGTGTCCAGTGTTAACCCTTCGCGGCCTCAACAACGTCGACGTTCTTTGAAGTGAGACAGGGCGTTCCGATTTGAACCTCCTCTTCGTCCGTGGCCGAGGCGCTTTAGGTGCTTTGTCGAGACTAGGTGTCATTGAGGTCTTCGATGGCACCGGAGCCCCATCGTTGACGGGCGGCATCGTGCTGGGGACTGAAGCATGATGTGGGAGTATCTCGGATGGTGCCTTGGATGGGGTGGGGGACGATTCGATGCTGTGTCTGGGAAAGGGAAACTCGAGTGCGGGTGGTATTGGAAGGATGTTGGCGACCCCATTCTCTTCCGAGATGGATGAGGAGTCTTTCATTGTGAGAGGATGAGGGGGCACAAGTCTGGCTGTGATTCAGTGTGCTTGATTCCAAGCAGTGCAAGGTATGACGATGGTCTGGAGTATGCCGCGGCTGGTGGAATGCCTTCTGTCACGCGTATTGGACGAGTGATGGAAAGAGGTAGGTACTATTATGTAAAGGGCGGAAAAGTGTAGAGTGAAGGAGAGGCATCTCGACTATTGAATCCTAAGGGATGGGTAGAGGAGAGTAGAGTGGAAGATGAGTAAGAATCGGCACAAGAGAGAAGGAGAGACGGTGAGGTAAGAAGGTGACTGCTGCCCAGGATGACAGAAGAGCTCGGATGCTTTTGACCGGAGACTTGTTTCCTCTAATTGTGAGGAGAATGCCAAGAAAATGCCATCATGGTGATTAGTGAAACGTGCATAAAAAAATAAAGGTAATTTATGCAATGCAATTCGTTCAATTGAATTGTGCAAAGTCCGAGCTGCTGCTATACTGTAATTACAAGTAGTGATCGACAGTTAAAACAAGAATGACATCAAATATCTCCGGTTTTTAGCCTCCTTTTTTCGGAAGCCCTATCCGGCCCATCGGCAGACGCCGGAAGTTTAATGTACAGGTACCTTCAATTATTACGAGCATGACAATAGTATTTTAAGCTACCATTAGTCCACCCGATTAAGGCAAGTGTTCTTGGTATCTAAGGTAAGGAAACGTTACGTTAGTATTGATATCTCTCTGTTTGATGATCCATTTAATACTCTGTTCTATACATCCAAAAAGCCCACAATCAATCATCAAACTCGGCCTTCAACATTTCCACCGCATTAACGTCCCCACCCGCCTCTTCAATCGCCTTCATCGCCGCCAAACTCAACTTCCGCTTCTTCTCATTCGCCTCCTGCTCCCTCCTCGCCTTCGTCTTCGAGCTGCCGCTGGGCGCCACCCCAGTCAGGATCCTATCGCTATCCTGTGCCGTGAAATTGACAAAGTTGTCAAAGTTGGAGCTGCTGGGTTTGGGGGATTTGATGTTGCCCAGCGATTTGGCCGGTTTGAGCGTGCTGCATGATTTCGGTTGCTTCAGTTGGCCCACCGATTTCGTCTTCTTGTGGCTGCGCATCTTTGACCGGCCCCGAGATTTGGTTGGAGAATGTAGCGGGGGCGAGACCGATTGAGAGCGTAGCCGGGGAGAGTAAGGGCGAGCCATTCCGGCTAGGTCGGGGTCATCGTCTCTGTAAAGCGCAATCGGTATTTCCTCTACGTCTGGCGACCGTAGCGGATTCGACGGCACGACCGAGTAGCCGGTCGAAGGATCTTCATTCACGAAGTGGCCATACGCCTCGTGTTGGATGGGGAAGTCTTGACTCGCGTAGTCTGACGAGGCCTGCGCCATTCCAGGCATTGACTGCGTGGCCCCAGCGTTGTGTTGGTAGGCGCCCACATTGACGTTTTCTGGGAGACGTTGCAACCAGCTGGGCTGAACATGGGTTGGCGACACGGCCGAGTAGTCGAGATCGAGAGGAGATATGGGCAGTTGATTCCATGATGATGGGTGGCGAAGTTGTCGCGCGCGTGTGCGTTCGCTTCCCCGTCGTTTGTCCCCTGTCTCGACATCCCCGCTGGTCGAGGGCATGGAGCTTACCTCGGCATCGCTCACTTGGCCCTGAAACACTGGAGCATTAGGGAGAGGCCTATAAAAAGTTGTCTGTGGAGTCGTAGATGTCTCTTGGGCTGCTTCTGACTTCATATTAGAAGCCCTCAAAGCATCTTTCGTATGCTGTTGTCCGGAATTATGACTTGAAGTCACAATGTGGCCAGGTCGGTTGTCTCGAAAGCTGCCTCTCGTACGTGGAGGTGACATTTGAGGGGTATTGTTTGGGGTCTGAAGACTGATCTGCTCAAGCCGCTGTGTCCACTCATGACACCCCAGCGTCTCTTGCCGATAGTGATACGAAGGTCGCATCATCTCGCTTGAAGGGGCCTTTGAGACTCTTTGCGATCTGTCACGCTGTGATTCTGGCGCAGCAGCGTAGAATTTTGCCTTTCGCCGTAGCGTTCCTCCGAGCCTTGGTGCAGCAGAAGAGGACGAAGATGAGATTGATGGAACCTTCGGTTGAGGTTTCTTGTTGCACACTTTCCCTTCCAAGTTGAGAAGTTCGCTACTTGATATTGCACCTTTTAGAGTGGGCGCTTTGCATTGAATGAGAGAAGGGCGGCTTCGCAAGGGTAGAGTCAGCTGGGGAGGTGAAAAGGGTTGACTATCTGCGGGTTGTCGCTGGGAAGAAGGCAAGCTGGTAGTCTTGCTTCCAGTAGAATGGCTTCCACTCGATACCGTCTCCTGATCGAACGCAAAATCGAAATCATGATAGTCATCGGATCCATCGGCCGTTTGGCTGATGGTGGTCGGTTCCTCGTTCAGCCATTGTTCAAAGAGGCTATCGTAAGGGTCTTCAATCTGCGTATTAGTGTTGCCGCATTCTTTATCCGTAGCGTGATAGTAGCCCAAATTCAGCATTGTGTCTGGCTGCATGCGTCCAGGCGAGCGGTCTTTTTGTATTGCGATCAACAAGTAGGGCCTTGAAGGACTTGGTGAAAAGAGTGTGAATCGTGCAGCAGAAGAGCTGAAAGTGATGATACCTGTTTGCAAAAACTTCCTTCAACGAGCAGAAACAAACAATTGGATGTGCAGAACGAGTAGGGTTTTAAGATACAACATCACTTACAGCCTTCGCTTAGCATTCCACAAGGGTATGGGGAATGTAAAATACACAGCCAAAAGTGCTGCTGAAAACAGTATTGGTGGCTGGTGGGCCAACCACGAGGAATGTCGCTGAATGCAGCCTAAATCACAATTGTAGCGAAAGTGACCTTCAGACGGCAATCACAGCAGGTCGTAGCGCATGGCTTTTGAAGAAGAAGCTGAAAGAATCCTTTGTGTCAAGGCTGCTACTGTGCATATGATTCAAAACACCCGGCGGAAGGCTTGTGGACCGATTCGATGATGGTTATTGCAGATCCTACACACCCAGTGATGAGGAGCGCCATTCAGACATCGAAGTTCTGCACTTCAGGCATCATTCCCAATCCACCTCCTCCAGTGCCTTTTACGCTTTGTCCCAGTCCCTTCCCCTCCACCTTCGCCTTGGGCTCCTCATGCACGCCACCAGCGCTTCGGTCAATGACATGCTTCCTTAGCAGTGCTAGGATCTCACTATTCTGCCATCTCTTTGGTACAGGTCTATAGGCAGGTTTGAATGTGCCAACAGTCTGAGCCCATTCACCGCTTCTGGGTGCGCCTTTTCTCCACGCATCGGTCTCGGACTTGTCCATGGCTTTGCCTTGAGCAACCGGCGTAGACGAGTCGGGATTGCCACCTTCTGCGGTCTCACGGGATGTAGGTGTCGGTTCCTGTGTGGCCCAGTAATAAATATCCCAGTCGTTCTCATCGAGGAAGAGATCGTATTGTTGAAGCTGCTTCGTGGTCATGCGGGGGAGGTTGGTGTCAGCGAAGGTGGAGAGGAGGAGGTCACTCTCGAGGGTTCCCCTCTTGCGGCTCTGATCTGTTATGGAACGAGTTTGAGTCAGCCTCTGCATGCCGGTAATGGCCATATAGCGTAGAGAAACGGACATAACAACCTAGCGCGCATGGTGTTGCCATCTTCACCAGTCCGCCTCAGAGGCTCCACCTTGAAGCTTGCTCCTTCCATCTCGCCGACCTCGAGTTCTGCATTAGCACCCCCCTCTGGTGCACCCTTCTGAGTGCCTGCTGTCATACGCTCTGTGTTTTCTGGGACCGAGTCTTTTGATACGAAGTCTGGGTCGACGGAGGTGAGAAGTTCGGGAGGGGGCTTATCAGCGCCCACGCTGGGCATCTCATTGGCGATGGTAGAAGTGGTGTTTGTCATGTGTGGCCCTTCAGGTTTGGACTTTTGAATATCTTGCCATTCTGCGGCATTCTCATGTGAGGAGGGTTTAGGGTAGGTGCGGGGAATTGATGTAGATAAAGGTCTCAACACTCTTGAGAATGGCTGTGCGGAGCGTGGAGCATTCCTGAGGAGATACATAGTGAGGGTTAGAGCAAAGAAGTCTAGTATTTCTTTTGAAAAGGGAAATGGTCAATTGTAGAGCTGAAGGCGGGTTGGAGATGGGAAGTGATCTCACCATCTCAGACTCTTGGCTAGCATTAGGCGTGCTCGTACTCTACCTTATTTACATTAGCGTAGTTAAGATACACCCTCCAACGCCTATAGATCAACAGTTTGGGTATGGAGTTGAGAGACGCATCGCATTTTTGAGATGTCACACTCCTCACTTATCGTGCAAACTCAAGCCCGCTCTTGAAACTGATATGAACGAGACACAGTTGGCGAACAAGCTTCTTTGCACCCCGAACATGGAGAGGAGAGCGCCGAGCAATCTGACCCTAGTCGACGAGACATAGTACACCATCCTGTTGATCTCACGTCTTACCTTTAATATGGAGTATAAGGTCCTCGAAATCAGCGGCTTCGCGTAATAGAGGTATCGTATACCACGTTGTCGAATATAGTCATCATTTTTAGGTGTGAAGAAATGGGCCTGTGTGTATGAACTTCTCGAGAAACACGAGACTACGGCTGAGAGCAAGGACAGTGGGGCATCTTTGATATATGGGTGATGGATGAGTCAGAAACGGGTACGGACGAGAAGGCGGATTGTGTTGCTTTCGTAATTACTATAGCTTGCTTTGACTGCTGGCATCGTCTGCATTCCATGTGCTGATCAACGGCCCCGCCACTTGTCCCGCAAATCAGAAATGATACCACCGCCTCTGTTTCAAGGACAAGGCGTTCAAAACGACATCTCCCTTCCATTGCAACGCTCGGACTCTCTCCCGTAAATATCCCCCACCATCCATCCAGCAAACCCCGCCGCATTGCATCCCTCCCCTTCACTTGCCAACCTTGCCTTTCAACGCACTCCCCCCTTCCTCAAGATCATCCAGCTTCCCCACCGCCGGCCCCTTACACACAGGCGTACAATCATGATAATGAAACGTGCAGCTCCGGTTCGCATCAAGCATATGCTCGATCCGCGTCCCCTTCCCATGCTCCTGCGAATACAGCAAATACTTCGTAAACGCCGCCGCGACCTCCCCGCCCCTCATAACCAACTCCCGCATATCGGGCGGCAATCCCCTATTCGCGCACGTCTTGAGCGTCTGCATCGCCGCGACGACGGCGAGCGATCGCTGCATGAGGTGCGCGCGCGTATTGTCGAAGACGAAGCACAGGTCGCGGCCTTGCACGCGCGCCTTCGAGGAGCGGTAATAAGCGCGGATGCGGTCGGTGGCGAGGTTGCGGAGGTGTTCGATGAGGATTTTTTCTGCGAGGGCGAGGAGGCCGAAGGAGGCGAGGAGGTCGTCGTCGGTGGTTGGTTCGCTGATGTGCGTGTCGCCGCCGTAGAGCCAGTTTATGAAGAGCTCAAAGGAGGCGGCGTTGTCGTCGGGGAGGTAGAGCTCTTTGGATTTTGCTTCGGCGAATTCGCCGAGGAAGGTGGCGCGGAAGTAGTCGGAGCGGTCGCAGAGGAGGGCTTCGTGGACGCGGAATGCTTTGCGCTTTGGACCGACGAAGATGTCTACCGTGTTGATGGTTAGAAGCCTAAGCATGTCAGATTTGTTCTGGGCACATGTACAGAGAGGGAAATATGACGTACGAGCCCAGAGGTTTGAGATCCGGTATAGCGAGCTCATAGGCAACGTAGGCAACGGAAGGCTTAGCGCGCGCCTTTGACGGGGTAGAATCGTCTGCTTTGGAAGGCATCGTGATGCAGGCTAGTCTTGTGAGTGTACCTGATAGTTGGCGAGTCTAGGCTGTGAGATATTGAGCCTCGCGTTAGGATATAGGGAAAATATTATGGTTCTTCCGATCTTGCTTTAGGTCTTTGAAGAAAGCTTCTTTAAGATCAATGACAGAGCTGAAATAGAAGCGAGCGACAATGATAGTGAAGAAGAAGCATGGAGTGATGAGGGACTGAGCTACCAAGGATCAGATGGATTCGAGCCGGATGAGATGGACCTGAGATTGACGGATGAGCTGATCGTTGAATCCGCACTTTGATTCGAAAGTGAGGATAACTTCAAGTGCAGGAGATCCAGATGATATGAAGAAGAGCACAGATTCTGTAGAATTTGGAGAGATGGGGGAGATGGAGGGTTGGCCAGTGCGAGGCTGCTCCTCAATCAAGCAGACAGGATGCGCTGCAAGTATTGGAAGCTAAAACAGTCGAAGTGAAGAAGTGAATGAAAGGGTAGGGTTGTGGATTGATAGGTCTGCTCTTCAAGCCAATAGTCAAGGCGCGCTGAGAATATGGAAACTCAGCACGCCGTGCGAAGCTATTAGACATGTAGTGAAGTAGTCGGACCGCTTGCTGGATGCAATGTAAAGTACAAGCATGACTTAGATCAGATGCTTCGATCTGTAGATTTTTGAGTCAACATCGGCTCTTGCCCACAGCAAAGACGCAACAGAATAGAACGTACCTGAAATAAGCCCTCAGATATACAACCTGCCACACTCCCAATCCTACAAGCATTCCCATAGTCCCAAAAGCGAACCATTTGACGCGCTCATTAGTGCTCTCATTTGTGTCCCTCAGCTTCTGTTCTCTTGTTCTGAGGTAGTCCATCTCTCCAACAATCTCCCCAACCAGCTCTTCAATGCGCCGCAGCTCTGTCTCAACCGGTCTCAGCTTCTCTTGTGCTTGGATGGCAGACCAGTCCCGGGCGTCGGCACCGATATCAATGTCCAGTTCAATGTGGCGTGATGGGCTTCCTCCTCCTGGATCGGTTTTTAGCATATTGTCATCTATGTATCAGATGCTGCTTACGAGACGAGAGGAGCTGATTCTCGAAGCACACATCGAAAGCAGCGTCAGCGTGCGATGTGAACGCCATCCGTGTCTCTCCGACAATATCCTTCGGCCTCCCATACTCGTTGCCTACGGCGTCCTTTATCTGTAGTAGAAACGTAGCGTCAGCACGATTGCCCTTGCAGGCAATTGGCGCAACCGGGACACTGACATGCATGTTGACCTGCTGTCCATCACCTTTCTGCCCGTCAACAATCGCCGTGACCAGCACCAATGTGTCCTTGGCCACGAAATTCCGTATGCATCTCTCCCTCCCTGTGTGTGCTGCCAGGTCAAATTTGAGTGCCCAGGAGAGGGGTGAGAGGATAAGATAAAGTAGGGCGCAGAGGAGAGAGTGACGCCACATTGCGGGAAACGCAACGAGATGAACCGAACACCGCTGGCTGTCGGATATGCTGATATTGAGGAGCTGAGGTGTCTTGCTCTGGAAGCTCAAGAGACTTATCAAACTTCTGGCAACTTGATCCCTGTCTCGGTAAACCTTCCTTCCACGCGCCACGATCAAAGTACCTTAGCGCGCTTCGTGTCTCCATGGTTAATCCTCGGTGATAAACAGCAGACGAACAAGGCTAAGGTAGGCATGATTTTGGACGCACTTTGATAGGGTAAATATTGATCGACTTGCTAATTCACAAGACTTCGATGTTTCCGACGATTTCTCTCACTCTCGTACTCTCGCGTCATTCTCCGTCTGTCACGCTTGAATCTCCTGTTGAGGCAGGATTCGAGGCAAAATCTATCCATACTTTTCATGTCAGATTCCCGTCTTATCTCCCTATCCGTTGAGTTGCTATCTTATCTGCGCAGGTTTCGGTTAAACGAGTGTATCTATTTCATGTGCGTAGAGTTATTGAAGTACGGAGATATACAGGGAACATTTGAACAAGAAAGGTGCTGAAGAGACTGTGGTAGAATGATTACTTGGACGATTCCCAGCGTAAAGAATGTACCATTTCTGGAAGAAGTCTACGAGTTCTGGGAATATAACAACGTATCATGGACCCGATCAAGTATTGTGTGCACACCAGAGTATACCCAGCGGTCTTGACAATTTGGGGGAGAGTTGGACAACAAGCCTGGCTTCTGAGCTTCGTAGGACAAGATCGTGGCGTCTAACATGATCCAGCCACATGAAAAAATACATTTGTTCCACAGGCCTCATGACGGGTCACATAATGAGAGGACAAGTGAGGTCGGAGAACATCACTTCTTCCCCACCAATTCGCTCTTCCCAGTCGCCACTCCCGCCAAGTCGGATAGGCTCTTCGCCTGCATGATATCAAAAACGCTCAACTGCGCCTTGAAAGTCTTCTGAAACCAATATCTGACCTCCAGCGCAACCATACTGTCGATACCAAATGCGAAAATCGGCTTATTCTCATCTATATCTTCGATGGGAATCGACAGATTGTATGACAGTTTGAGTTTCAATGCTTGGAGTACCACATCCTCAGCGGCTGCTTGGGACGTTGCTGATGTGAGTAACGTCGCCGAGTCGTCGCTCGTACCTGCGCCGCCGTCTGAGGGCGCGATGCGATGTCGATTGCGCAACACGCTGAACAGCGGCTTCTGTGTCCAGTAGACCTGTCGTCCTTGCTCAATCGCCCCCAGCCCTGTCAAAATTTGCGAGGCCCAAGGCTTGCAGAGTGGCGTGGAAGGGTCGCAGCTATATTCCAGCAATGCGAAAACCTCGCGCTTCGAGAGACCTACGAAGCCGTCGCGGTCCAGAGATTCGCTCATGTCTTTCTCGGCCGCGACACCGATGGCGAGGACAACGCCGAGGTTCAGTGAAATGCACTTCTGGCCCAGCGACACGCGGTGACGGGCGAGGGCGTCTTGGTAGGTATTTGCAGCCGCGTAGTTACTTTGGCCGCGAGTTCCAGTCGCACTGCAGACTGAAGAGAGGAGGACAAAGAAGTCTAAGTTCGACGGAAGGTGCTGGTGCAAGTTCCAGGAACCTTGTACTTTCGGTATGATGGCTGCGTTGAAGTCTGGAAGGGTCAGGTTCTCGAAGAGCCCGTCCTGGGTGCGAGATCATTATGTTAGCCTTTTTATGAATTTGGGAAATGAGAACCGACCTTTAGAACCATGGATGCCTGGATGCAACCTTTGATCGGAGGCATAGTCAACCTATATCGTTCAAGTGTGGATGACACCTCGCTCCCAACGCTTAGATCGCATGGAGGTGCCGCGATCTCCACATCAAGAGATTTCATTTCCTTAATCAGATCAATTGCCTCTTTGCTTCTAGCGCCCGATCGTGATAATAACATGAAGTTCCTCGCGCCTCGACTTACCATCCAGCGTGTTATAGCTCGACCGAGTCCTCCCAAGCCTCCGGCGATGAGGTAAGTCGCATCTTGGTCGAAAGAGTATTTGGGATTGGAGCTTGGCATGACCTGGTGGAATGATTAGCATCTAATATCATCTGCACCGGCATGGTTTCTCACCGGTACGATTGAATCACCGTCCATCTCCACGACAATCTTGCCCATGCATTTGCCACTCTGCATCATTCGAAACGCTTTCTCCAACTCAGAGACCTTGAAAATGTGTAGAGGCTGCGGACTGGAGATACGAGCAGGTTCTTCCAACAGAGCCATCACCGCTTTCAATGTAGCTGCCATTACAGGTTTAGCTTTGTCCATCACGAGTCCCAGATCCACAGAACAGAAAGTGACATTTTGAGAAAATGGCGACATTGGTAATCTCCCGCTAGAGTTGATATCCGTCTTTCCAAGCTCAATGAACCTACCGAAAGGTCGAATACATGACCAAGATTCATACAAGCCTTCGCCACCCAAGGAATTGAGTACAACGTCGACTCCATCCGTCATCCTCTTCAGAGGCCTCGAGAATAAGGTATCCCTGCTGGAAAATATATGGTCTGGTGGGATACCGTATGATCCGGTTAGAAACTCTCTTTTCTCTTTTGTGCCAACCGTCGTAAAGATATCCGCTCCACGAATTTTGGCCAGCTGGATTGCCGCCTGCCCGATTCCCCCCGCTCCAGAATGGATCAATACAGATTCTCCTACTTGTAGATGCCCCAAAGTAAACAAAGCGTAATAGGCAGTGCAAAACGCCGTAGGCAGAGCTGCCGCCGCACAGAATGACATAGGCGGTGGAATTCGAGCAACAGAGGTCTCATGAGCTCTTGCATGTGTGCTAAAAGCCCCGGTATTGGTGCAGCAGAGCACTCGATCCCCAGGTTTGAGGTCAACACTATTTCCAATTCGAGTCACAGTTCCCGCGCATTCATAACCCAGATTGTTGCCTGCGAGCTGGCCCATAGCCATCATCACATCTTTGGAATTCACGCCCGTAGCGTGGACCTTGATCTCGACTTCATCGGGCGCTAAGGTTGTCTGAAAACGGACATCATCTTCGAACCGGAATGTGTCTAGAAGACCAGGTGAGGCTATCGTGAGACGGAGGGACGGAGTGGCATCCGACCCAAACTTCTGCGGTTGTGGCGGTTGTCTTACGGTTTTGGCGCCGACTGCTTTGTTAAGGTACTGGGCCTCTACCACGCGGCTAATGTGTAGCTTTCCATCCTTTTCCATGTACTCGGGCTCCATACCCTCTCCTTCATTGTCTAGCAGAGCCTTTCGATAGACTTTCATGATTTGATCAACCATCTGCGACGTCGGCGATTCAATCTCAAGGGCGAGCTCAACGAAGCGGACACCCCAGCTCTCGGAACCAACGTTCCTTCCGAAGCCAGTAACCAGCCCGAATCCAGGTCGAATTGACTTCTCACCACAGCCCTGCGTGACCCAGATGATGCCAGTAGAGTGTTTGACCATGGTCTTGAGAGAAATGAAGTCGTCCTCAGTCATATTTGCTAAGAAGGGGGTTTCGACCTCAAGGAGGAAGATGCAAATGGTGTTGCTTAGGTCCTTCCACTTTATATCCTGGATTGTGAGGACTTCGCAAGGATGAGCCTTGGTCAGCAGGTGGGACGTCTTGATTTTCGTAGCGATCTCATTTTGCTTGAGGCAGCTTTTATCAACAATGATCATAGTTGGTGGCTGTTTGATGTTTGCGGCTTCCGGATCCGAAGCTGTTGATACGATCACACTGAAAGCATGATCGTTTGCGTCGTCGACATCGGGAAGACATAGGTCGGCGCCAGAAAAACCCTTTTCCAGTAGCTTCTCATTCCAGTCTGCAGTGGAGAACAGTGGAGAGAGCTCCCTCCTTTCCTCGACCGATTGCCACCAATCGGGAAACAGACCTAAAACGAACGAAGCTCTTAGACTGTCCGGATTAGCAGACTCGAGGAGAATTAATTTGCCTCTAGGCTTCGTAAGCATCCGAAGGTTCTGCAATGCCTTGATTAAATTAGTACACGCATGTAAAAGAAAGCTGCAGACCACTAAATCGTACTGTTGAGCCTCGAAGCCTTGCTCCAGCGGATCTTTTTCCAGGTCCAATACAGCGAAGCTGATTCGGCTGGCGTGGACCTTGAAACGCTCGGCAGTGTCCTCGAAGAGCGCGGAAGATGTGTCCGTGAAAGTGTACTGACTGCAGCGTAGTGTGTCTCCATCGTCATCGCTGTACGCAGATGAACATAGAGAGCGCAAGAGCACCTGCGTCCCAAAATGGTTTCTAGCCCCAACTTCAAGGATCTTAAGGTCAGGGTTTTTGCGGGCCAGCAGATCTGCATATGCCCCAATCTTTGCGTAGCTGGAGGCAATACCCGTACCAGAATAGAATTTGCGGATTGTTTCTTCTTCTGAGAGTATTTTGGTCGGATGAACTTCTCCACTGAGAATTTGGGTGAGATTGCTGCCCACTCTCACATATGACTCCTCTTCTGTCGTGCTACCTGCAAGGTCCCTCAGAAAATCCTCACGGTAAGACACGTCTTCTAGAAGTTTCTTGCCAATTGTATTTCCTTTCAAAAGTGTCTCGACCTTGGAACGAGTGGACTGGCTTTGCATCCATTTCACATACTCCAGCAGATACGGAGGTATCTCTTCATATTCACGGGGCGCTGTCGTTAGAGCTGATGCTATGAAGAAAGCGGATACGACCTCCAGTTGATGAGCGGTCGCTTTCAATGACATAGCATTACTAGGAACAACAGCTTCGCAGAATACTGCAAGGTCAGTGCTCTCCATCAATGTTGGGTCCGGTTTCCAGTCCACATGATAGCATGTCAGTCCCGATCCAACCGCTGACGAGGCATCCAGACTGTTCAGTGTCGTCTCCCTCCAGCCGTGGGCTATAATCTGAACGTCATCCTTAGAATTCAAGGCAAAGGTCTGAAAATCGGCTTCACGGAAGCCTACAAATGTAGACTTTGTGTATATCTGTATCACATCTTTATCCGTTCGCTTGAGGAGGTCATTCGAGATCCACATGGACTTCAGCTGGGTTGGCGCCATCGTCGGAATCTCATCCCAGCTTCCTTTGCTGATAGCCGCCTTCGCTAGCTGAAAGAGCCCCTCCATTGTGGTGGGATGGATGATGTGTTCTTGGATCTGTCCACTGGCAGTTTTGGACCTCCATCCATCCAACTTGATGGTTGCCACTGCTTCGCCTTCCTGATTATATCGGATGTTTTCCAAACTCTTGAAGGTGGGACCGAAGTCGAATCCAAATTTCGCTAGATTTCTGTAGAATTGGGTTGAGTGAATAACGTCTTTGCACTTTTGGGCACCAGCATCGAATATTGACCGAACGTTATCATCATCTCGCCTTTGATTGCTGACTCTTCCAATAGACTGGTCTTCATACTCTACTTTCACGGTCCCTTCGCATACTGAAAACCATTCATCATCGGAATATGCGTATATCTTGAAGTCGGTGAATTCTGTCGAAGATTTGACAGATGGCTTGCGTTGCCGGAGCAATAATTGTGTCTCGACACCTTCCGGACTGTCTGAAACTGGCATGGCTCTGTTGAAAAATAGATCCTTAAGCCAATAGCCACTGATTGCTCGGCTTGGGTCCGCAAGTTGACGTGTTGCCTCAAGTGCCATGACCATCATCCCTCCGGCGGGATACAACTTGGTTCCGCCAAGCTAGACAAATCAATTACGGAGTTCAGTTGACGGATGAAGAGATACTCTTACCTTGTGATCTAAGATCCAAGGAGACTCTGTAGCCCGGATGACATTCCTCCACTTGGGCTCTGCAGGATTCCAGTCTGCCGAAGGTGTTCCCAGCAGTTCGTGTCTCGCATGGTCTCGCATACGGAAGTTCCTGCTGATCCTGCTCTCAGTCCAGTACGACTGCTGATGATTGAACGGGTACTGGGGAAGGTCTATCAATAGTCGCAAATCTGACTCCTTTGCAGCTGGCGAATTGATCGGCACGAGATTGAACTTGTGACCACTACAATGCAGCCTTCCTAAAAACTCTAGACAACTTCCCAACCCAGGAGCATCACGCTTGAGTACGGGATCATATTGAATATCCTTCGGATTTGCCAATGCATTAATGGTGTCTCTAACAGGTCGTTGCAAAGCGGCCGCAGGCCCAATTTCAGCTAAAATGTCCTTTCCACTGCTTCTGTTTGCTTTTAGACTTAGCAAGTAAGATTGCATTTCAGTCACAGCGTCCGAAAATCTCACTTTTGAGACTAAATTACTCAGCCAGTATTCTGAGTGGCTAAAATTGTCGGCTGGAAGAAGGGTGCCGGTCACGGATGAAAAGATTGCCGGTACTTTGCGATCATTGTGCGAGGCTGGCAAATCGCTCCTAGGAGCAATGTCTCTGATGAATTCTGAGTATTGACCTGTAATGTCTTCCATAGAAGCGGAATGATAGGCTACATCGATCTGTAGTTTGCGAGCGAAGACGCCTTTTTGGCCCACGAGATCAACGAGGGCGTCCACACACGAGAGATCTCCTGTTACAGTCACGTTACTAGGACTGTTGATGCAGCCTATGGTGAGTCTTCCTCTACCAGAGCGAGCTACAATGTCATCCAAATAAGGCGCGATCGCGTTTTCGGACATAGCTACCGAAGCCATTGCTCCTCGGTTCGTAGAGCTATTTGCGAGTTTAGCTGCAAGATATCCTCGATAAAAAGCAACTTTTATCGCTGAGTCGTGTGAAAGGCCTCCAGCACAGTAAGCCGCGGCAATTTCTCCTGATGAGTGGCCTGTAACAGCCACGGGAAATATCCCCCAACTTGCCAAGAGGTCGACCAACGCTACTTGTAATGCGGTGCACAAAGGTTGAGCAACCGCGGGGTTGTCGATATTGTCAGTCTCCTTCCTGTTCTGGAACTTGTCTGCGTGGTGTAAGTGGCCTTTTCATGACTTCGAAGACTTCTAGGCTCACCCATCAAAGGCATGTCGCAGCCCAAAGCACGGAGGCTATCCTCTGATCTGCGAAGACTTTTTCTGAACGCTGAATATGCGGCTAATCCGTTCCCCATACCAACCCATTGTGCCCCTTGACCAGTGAAGACGAAGCTTAACGTGGGAGATGTAGGGGAACGTTGGGGCTTAGACAGGCAAGAAGCGAATTTTTGCCGTAGGGTTTCGCATGAATTAGCGACGACGTAGGACTTCCATGGCAATGAACTACGTTTATTAGACATTGTAAAGGCGAGATGGTCTAGATATGCATCTGAGCATTGTTGAACAGAAAGGGGTAACTTCGACAAGAATTCTTCGTACAAGCTAGCCAGCCGTTGAACACCCTGCTCATTCGCAGCAGACAAGACGAAGATCTTTGGACTTGTGGTAAAAGTAGATCTGCTCTGGTTGTGGGAAAGCGTATTGTTGCAAATGACTTCGGCAAGTGCTGGCTTATGACTTGGTTCCCAAGATCCAGGGGGAAGTGATGCGGTGCAGTGCTTGCCTTTAACGCCCCGTATCTTGAGGTAATTGAGCGCATCATTAAGAACGCAGTGGCCGTTACTTCCCCCGTATCCGAACGAATTCACTGAAACTTGGCGGAGACCACTCGTAGGCCAAGGAGTTGTCTCCAAAGGAAACTGTGTAAGAGAGGGTGAGGAACAGCCAACAAGCAGTCATAGAGAGTACCATCGTACCTTGATATGCCACTCTTCCATTGGTATTGATACATTCGGACGGTCAAAGTTGATATTTGGCGGTATAAGACCCTTTTCGAGAGCGAGGACAGCCTTGATGAGACTAGCGACTCCGCTTGCACTTTCGAGGTGGCCTATGTTTGGTTTCACTGTACCTATGCAAATTGGATCGTCCTCGCTTTTCCGGAAAGCAGCATTGATAGCTTCCGCCTCAATAGGATCACCTATCTGCGTTCCCGTGCCGTGCGCTTCGAAGTACTTAGTCTCATTAAGATCTAATCCACCTGCATGGTATGTATCCAAGATGTTTTGTTCCTGAGCTGCCTTGCTCGGCTGAGTAAGTCCTGGGGTTTTGCCGTCTTGGTTCGTTCCCGTTGCGCGTATCACAGCCCGTATAGTATCACCGTCCTCGATAGCTTTTTGGAGAGGCTTGATGACAATTACACCTGCGCCTTCCCCTTTGGCATATCCATTTGCTCGCTGATCGAACGTAAAGCAGCGCCCATCTGGGGAGAAGAAACCCATATTTGACAAATGCACCATCGAGACATCTGGTGCAAGTATCAAGTTACAGCCACCGGCTAGACCCTTTGAATAATTAGTCTCAAATGCGTTGTTGGGAGTCCTGAGACCTTCTATATTGCTTACCAGATCCGACTCATGGTTCCTGAGGCTCTGGCAAGCAAGATGCAGAGCACTCATGCTGCTAGAACATGCCGTGTCGACAGCGATACTGGGACCTCTGAGGTCGTAGAACCAGCTGATTCTATTAGCAAGAAGAGACGTGCCAATGCCTGTACCAAGATATTTTGCTGGGGACTCAGGATCCCTCTGTAGCAGAGCTTCGTAGTCTCGTGCGGAAGAGCCAACGTATACGCATGTTTTGGATCCAACGATTGAGTCCATGGGAAGACCCGCTATGTTTTATGGAGAATCAGTTTATCCATTTGCAGACTGAGTTCCGCATGCGGAGTTCACCATTTTCGAGCGCATGATAAGATGTCTCCAACATGATGCGTTGCTGCGGGTCCATAGATGCAACCTCGGTCGGCTGAATAGAGAAGAACGGCGCATCGAAAGCTGAAATGTCTCCCACCAAGAAGTTGCCGGTTCTGACATTTGTCTGCGGTTTGATCGATTAGAAAACACAACCTCAAACGTCAAAGGAGGCATGAGAGCTTACGGCATCGATTCTGTCCGGATCAGGATGATAGAATGCATCAATGTTGAAACGATCTTTTGGTATCTCAGATCTGGCACTTCTTCCCTCACACAACAGCTGCCAAAAGCTTTCTGCTGTGGTAGCATCTTGTGGTAACCTTGCTGCAAATCCGATGACTGCTATCGGTTCTAATTTATCATTTCCCAGACCTTGAATCTCCGGAGTGGCCAGAGGGTTATCCGATGGCTCTCGTTCAGACCCAAAAGCTTCCAGATGCGCCTTTTCCTGGTCTGATAGACGGTCATACTGAAAGTCCCTCTCCGATGGTTTCTTCATGGTTGAGGGGATGAGTCATTGAATACAAGCGTAATCGCATTTAGTAGGTAGTTATCAGATCGTTCAATGGAGGTAAAGGCTTGCATATGTCATTTCTTAGTATTTTAGAGGTGCCGACTTAAGCTTCCTTATCTCGCCACTTGGGTTATCTGTTCATGCATAGAGCATTACCTTTGGCTAATACGGGGAGGTGAATCATGACCACGCAAGCTGATTGGCGTCTTAGAAGATAAGGCTTGAGATGTAGGGCAGAGATGCTTTAGCGGTCCTATGGCTCGGCCCCTTTCCTCGGGCCCCCGTCTTCCGTCCGCAGCACACATGTTCGTTGAGAGAATACAATGGCAGTATCGTGTTGCGATTGGTTCAGCCATGTCGACACTCGGGCTCCGTGTTTTTTTGTTGAGAAGGTGAGAGGGAAGTTGGCCAACCAACGAGTGGTACTTTCTCATATCCAGCTTATTCTCATTACACCCTCACACCGTGTTAAGGGTGCGGGTACAATGGTACAGTGGTCTGTTGTTATATCTTTCTCTCACACCATCTCGCAGCACGAACGAAGCTCAAGTAGTACACGATCAAACTTTGGTTCGGTTGGTTGGGGGTCGGGCCGGATGACGCCGTAGAATTAGCGTGTGCAGGAAGCTTGAGAATCCTTGGCGCAGTTTTTTGTGCTTTTGCCACTCAAATCGAGACATTGCTCTCCACCCCGTTAATCATCTATATTTAAGATTCTTTTAATTCTTAAGGCTTTTATATAGTCTATATTTCTTACTATCTAAAAGATTAATCTAGAAAATCGTTATAAATAGTCGTAGTCGAAGTAGTATATTCTAGCATTATTACTACGCTAGAAATAAATAAAAAGAGACTTTATTTTAAGCTTTTTAAACTTTTTTAGTTTAAAGCTAATCTTTCTCACGAAGCTCTATAGATTTCTAAAATTTACTATATCGTAATAAATAATAATACTTATATAATATAATATATAACGCTAGGATACTTATATTAAGACGATTATATCTATATAAGAAAGTCTATAAATCTTGTTATTCTAATAAATTTAATCTAAGATATGTGAAATAAAAATAAAAATCTATGCCAAGGATTCTCAAGCTTCCTGCACACGCTAAAACTACGGTAGATCTAGAGCCCCGAGCCTGAGCCCGGGCCCCTTAGAGTTCATTGATAGCTTCGTTATGTTGCGCACCACTTGGATCAATTCCAGCGTAATTGATAAGGTGCAGGATGCAAGATGTAAAGTACTTTTCCATACTTGAGACGATAAATTGCGCATTATAATGAGCTACAAGGCTTTCTGCACTGATCCATTGAAGGTGGAGATAGCGATCTCTCTAATCACAAGAACACATGCTTTCTCCAAGCTAGTAAGATTGGATGCCCGCTCGCCACACGCGACACTTGGCCTTTTCTTCCCTCAGCGAAATGATTGAGGCGGACGAAGAGGAATTCCCCGCTCATTTTGAGCCGCCCTAGAACAGCGTCGAAATCTTCTTTAGGAACATCCACCAGGGTGCTCAAATATGCCAGGAGGACTCTGCGATACTTGCAACCACAGAAGGCTGCTTACCTGCGAGGGGACTGCATAGTCTACGAAGCTCCTCAGTCAGCTGACTTCGTGTCCTGGATGGCTGAAACTTTTCCTAATAAAGACAGTGTCGACTGTAAATGAGCTGCTCGCGTCACCTCGACCATCTTTACTTCCGACTCTCTACTACCTTCTAAGAAGCTCTGAGGTCCTATAACGCCTCGCATTGAGGGATCGGCGCAATCGGAGCTCCATCCCTTATGTATCTTCCCTTCGAGTTTCCAGCTGAACCCTCTCACATTTTGTTTAGGGACAAGAGCAAGAACCTTTCACAAGAAACCAGACCGTTATCCGCCACCACGACGTCAATTATTGCTGCCTGCAAAGTAAAAGAATTCGCACTCACGACTGTTGTCCACGCAGCGCTGATAGTCGCACTGCAGGAAACGAGCTGCTACGGGTACTTGGGGGACAGATACATGTCCTGTGGTACCTTAATTGCCGGCCCTACGTCGATCGCCACTATAACGACCCGGCCATATATCCTATAGTCGTCGTGCTGTGTCCACAACCTCCATCTTTCACGAGATCGACACTGTACCTTCTTAACTGGAATGTTTCGTCAAAGGATTTCGCAAAATATTGCGAGGATGAGATGTGGTCAACAAATTGCGAGAGCGGCAAGCAAGGAAAGTGTTGACTGGATCGAGATTGCTGGGTGATGACTTCTACTGCGCCGCATTTGACCAGTCTTACCAGCTAGCTGAAGGCGCATATCCTTCCCTACTCTGATGTGCAACCCAACTCGTGGCACAGTGCCAGGGTAACCAAAAAGTGTATATGCTGTGAGCGTATAGGATAAAGGAGGGACAGATCTCTCAGCTGCTCCTTAGGGAGGCTTTGTGCATCCTTAGAAATGTAAATCCTTACGCTCGATTGTATTTAGCTGGATGAAATACTGTTATATCCATTCCCGTGGGCTTCATATTCTGCTATAGCGCATAAGCAGTTTGAATGCACTCTGTCCTGTGCGGAACTGGAGAGCACGCAGGAAAGCCTGTAATGTTATTATCTCCTCTAAACTTGACATACTGTACTTTTTTTCTCGCCCTTCATGGCACGAGCAAATTGGTGCATCACCTGGAGCGGGCGTCCTCACGTCACGTTTAGTGGATTAATCTTTTTCGGGGTTCAAAAGGTCAACGACGAACGTGATAGCATATTCACAGGGATCTGACGCCTGATCCGTGGCGGAACTTTCAGACACCGTTCATGTGAGTCTATGCTGGCTCTTGAGCCTCATGACTGTTACCGATATCCGTGCTTGGTCTTGGGGTTCACTCATACGTCGATGAGGATGTTGTGTCCTGTACAAGAGAATGCTTTGGCTTTCTCAACTACAGGCTTCTAGAATTGCTGTGGCAAGATTGCTTTCAAGTGAAGAGCCAAGCCACTGTTAGGTTGGGAACATTCGAGTCTCCAAAAATGCAGTAATTGTTGTATTCACACAGATATCTCTACAAGCTGCGCTAAGATCTGTGCACGTCAGGTTTTGTCCGCAAAGAAAGATCTTTTGGGTCTCACCGACCTTTTCAAGGTATCGTACACCGACAAGGGTGACATCATCTTCATCAAGCCCGCTCTCATCGCCAAAATCCACGTTGCCCGGATCAAGGCATGTCAAACACGTCACTACAACATCCGTATACCTTTGACCCACCAGTCCCGGTAAGTGATCTCGCGCCGTTTGCGTGAAACGCCTCTTGATCCCAAAGGACTTTTTGCGGGGATCTTTGATGGCGAGGTCGCTTCGCGAAATGAATGTCTCATTAGCAGACATTATTCCGGAGTCTGCCTCCCAGTTTAGGAATGACTTCCAAAGCCCAATCTCCAGCAAGCACACCCCAAGACTATAGATATCATGCTGCATGATATAATCTCTTTCCGGCCGCGTTCCCTGCCGACTTGGGTGGCGGTAGATGTCCCGTTGCCAGAGATTATCACTCGATCTCATTGAAGACGCGTCAATGCGTCGGAACCGCTCTAGACCTATAAGGTACGGACTGTCGTGGTATCCGTCCTGTGTGGGGAAGCAAATGATGTTCTCTGGCCGTACGTTTTTGTGTACTAACCGGCTGATGTGCATGAATGTGATGGATCGGGCTATCATTCGAGCTAGATTGAAACGCGCGTTGAGGGGGTAGCTTGGGTCTGCGTCGACTAAAAGGCGGCGGAGGGTTGTGGGATCATCATATCCTCTAGGAAATGCGAATGCGAATGCGAAGTCGAAGCTCTGGGCATTGTGCAATGCTCCGAGACAGTGTAAAAAACCAAATGTTTCGGAATCGAGCGTTGAAAGCTTCCTTGCTAATGCGTGTACATCATCCGTCGCTGTCTCGCTGCCATATAGAATGGGCTTTCTTACGGCATCAAGCAGTACGGGACTCCGAGACCGCTTGTCGAGAGCAAGTCTAGAGTCGGAAAACTCGATCTGGGAGTCCAACAGCTCGAAGTCTTCAGCTGGGAGAAATGCTTTGCCCGCATCATCGTTTGCTTGCTCCTCATTAGCTCGGATAAGTTTTCGCAACGAACTGATGACGTTCACTGGATCCTGGGACTCAGTGACACGTTGGCTGGCAAGCTCGTTCACGCGTTTTCCCAAGACCAGGCCAAGCAGGTAACAAGACGGGTCCAGCATGTCCCTTTGCCACTTCTCCAGGTCACTGATCGTGTGGTCCAACGAGGCTTTCAGCGTTGTCGCGAAAGCTCCACGGTGTAGTCTACCTCCTTTGACCGTAACATCCGCAATCGTCGGATGAGAGCTGCGCTGCCCTATCGTTCCATCCAATATCTTGATCGCTTTGGTTAGCTTAGCATCTACCACGGCGTTGGCGCTGTTATAGTAGTTCTGCATTTCTTCCGGTAGACATGGCCAGATATCACGCAGGACGGTGGCTTGGGCTTCGATTTTCAGCCTGCAGTTTTGGAGGGTTAAAATGCTTTCCGCGACGCCTACTTCTGCGCTCTGGTACGTGTGATATATTTCGGAGAGCTTGTTGCCATATCTGACGGCGGATCAGCCGATTTGACAGCATAATGTTAAGATATGGGTGAGTACTTGACACATAGTTCTATCGTACTAGCAACAGCAAGGATGAAGCCAGCTGCTTCCATTTCGTGGGCTCCCCGTCTAGAAGAGAGCAAGAGAGGGTAGCAACCGTGTCTTGCGCCAGATAAGTGTGTCAGACGCTATAATCCTGCAAGCTCCAGGGGTCGTTTAAATACAAGCCTTCCATGTAATTACATGTAATTACATACGTAATCACGCTGTCTACCATAGCATACTTTCAAAGCAGTCAACCGCCTAGCTTTTCATACGAATACGTTCCTATTTCGATAGAGGATATCGCGACAGTTCGTTTCTTTGGCCTGTAGCTTCCGACAGAAGGACTGTCGCGACATCAAACCCTACCCAGAAGGCATTGACCCTTCGAAAGCTCCCTAAAGTACCGCACAAGGCCTCAAGAAATACTACATACACATACGCTAGTACCATTTACAAAGGTTCTACCAGGGCTAAGGAGGCTAACCTGAGAAGATCCGCTACTTCTTCGAGGCCCGCCTTTGGGGGGGAACACGGGGTTGGAAGGTGGAGGTTAGGGGGCTTATGCAGCTAGCTAAGGTAGGCTTGAAAAGGCCTGATCTGGCAGCTACCCCACCAGTCAATCCGACACTAAAGCCACGCCGCAGGGGAGAGCGAGTCCTTAAGCATAGTAGCTAATCATTATGCACAGTCTTACTTCTATACGCTTTGCAATAATGATAAGTCTAGAGCGCGGTAATAAATGGACAGCGAAAGACAAATCTCGACACGACTATTGGATATTGGTCTACAAAGGAGTGTTTATCTCAGTTCGTCCTTCGCGTCATGTATTCTATCAAAGAATTCATGCCATCAAGGATTTGTAGCCTGCGTTGCAGATAATGTGACGGTGTACCAGAGTGTACCAGAAAGGGTCGAGGGTGATAATTAAGCCCCGACTACCACCGACGTGCACTATCTAAGGTACATCGAGATGCGGTCTTCACGCGTTGGTACCCTTCAAAACTTCAGCCAGTGGTAGGGCTGCGACTGCCAAGATCATGAACTTATACTTACGAAGTAGATATGTTGGTGTAGATATGGTTACTTGTCTATGATCACGGAATCACCAGGATGGCTTTTTTTCCTTGTTTTCATTTGAGCAGACATTCAGCCAGCCTAGCCACAACAGTCCTAGTCTGATTCCTTCAGCTGCCGGAACACCTGTACTTCCATCACTCGTCGACTCCATCTTTCCTCGACACGTCTTATCGCCTTGGACCAGGCTAGTCCACAGACGAATTGCTACTGCCAATCGAAGTGCAAAATGTCAAGCCTTTCGGGCGTTCTCGAGCGCTATCGGCTCCAGACCCTGAATCTACCTCCAGACAAATTGGTGCACACTCTTATCCCTCAGCAAACCGGAGCTGCCGAGGCTACTTCAGTCCTGTACAAGAAAAAGAGCGGAAGCGCAGGTCGGTTGGGCGGTGGAAGCTTCGGCGCCGTCCACTTGGAATCTTCCGAGTCCGATTGCGAGGCTGCCCCCAAATTGCGGGCCGTAAAGACTATCAGCAAAGCTATCGCCCAAGAATGCAGCGTGCTATGGCAACAGGAGATTGAAAATCTGATTGTTCTGTCAAAGGTACCCAATCAGTCACCCTTTCGTGGAAGACACCCTATCTGATGCGGCCAGTTCCCCGAGCTATTCGTCAATATCTTTGGCTGGTGGGAAGATGACAAGTTCATCTATCTGCCCATGGAATATTTCGAGGCCGGCGATCTATCAAGATACAGAGAATCTATTCGAGATGAAAACGAGATTAGGACAATTTCCCACCAGATTGCTCTGGGCCTGGAAAAGATGCATGCCCTGGGTATCATTCATCGCGATCTCAAACCACAGGTTGGTGACGAATGCACACCTTTCACTCTAGACTTGTTTACTTACCCCTTAATGATCACAGAACGTCTTCGTCGCTACCCTACAACCAGCATGGAAGGTTAAAATTGGTGACTTCGGATTTTCCAAGCGTATTAGCGCATCCGTCTCTGCTCCATATACTATATGCGGGACAACCAAGTACATGGCACCTGAATACGCCGATCCATCGAACAACCGAGAAAGCTCCGATTTCACTGCAGCTGTGGATATGTGGTCTTTTGGCTGCCTGATATATGAGCTCTTTGTCCACAAGTGCCCCTTCGAGGAGGAAGACAATTCTCTCAAGCGTTACATTAAGCACAAGGTCTTCCCCCGCCAGCCACTGGAGAGAATTGAAGCTAGCAATGAGAGCATATGGCTTATCTCGAAGTTGCTCGAACCCGATCCGGATCGTCGTCTACCTGCGGAAGATGCTCTCAAATGTGCGTGGTTCGACGTGGAGAGCAAGCCTGCGACAGATAACCAGCTTCGACGCAAACCTGTCAAGCCATCAAAGAGTACGCTTGATACTTCGCCGAAGCTACAGGCAAATGTCGAGCCCGCTCCCCCAGCGTTCGTCGTTTCTGTCGCCGCTGATGACGAGAATCAGACTGCAGTCTCATCTGTTCATGCATTACATCGTCCAGAACTTTCTGAAAGGGCCATCACGGTCCCTACAATGACTCTGGACCACGTCGCTCTAGTTCCTGATGAGAGCATCCCGAAATCCAGCGTACCTCCACCACTATCACCACGCCTACCCCCACGGCCAAAGTCAACTAGCTGGCTACGTGCAGACGCCGAAAAGGTCCATGCCAGCGTACCTCCATTATCACCATCCCTGCCCCCACGACCAAAGTCAAGTAATACGCTACGTCCGGACGCCGAGAAGGTCCATGCCAAGCCACATCTCCTTATCCTGCCTCACGACGATCCTGAGACCTCGGCTGTTGAAGTGGAAGTCATCAAACCAGACATTATTGAAATGCCGAAGTCGTCTTGTCCTATGCCAGCAAAGTCACGAAGAACCGTCATACCGGCGCCTTCACTGCGATCAACGAAAAAGGGAGACAATTGCGTTGACATGGACTTCAAAGACTTGCCCTTGAATAGCAGACCCAGACCTATGTGTGACACATGTGAAGCGCGGCGAGTTTTCAACCCCGTTATCAAGCCAGCAGCTCTGTATTTCTGCAAGGACTGTGACCACCGACCGCTCTGCGCACGTTGCATTAGAGAAACAATTCACAGCTCTGGAGACCCGCATGAAGCTGATCACAAACTCCAAGCCTGGATCCAAGGTCACATACTTCCTTTCGCATCTTTTTCGAAAATTTCCCTAGCAATGACCACCCTGGAGTCTGGTCTTGAAGCCGATTATGGGCGTTCTTGGATAAGTTCTGACCGCGCGTTTGTCCCTCCTACTGGTGGCCAATTGACCACTCGCTTTACAATGTACGCTCCACCTGGCGATTATAAAGTCTCAATTGATTTTCGGACACTCAAATGCGGCGAAGCAATAAGAAGCTCCACTATTGGCCATTACAATGCCATGATAGTCAAGAAAGCAAAAGCGGTCAAACTGGGATCCATTCTTGTAGGCGCCCAAACGGTCGAAAAGCTTGATTCCCCGGCCAAAGAGGATCCAGCACACAGTCGCTATCTTCCGGAACATTGTAGGGAACATGAAGTTACTTTCACGGAAGAAGAAGATCCGCAGACTGTAACACTAGGTCGGTTAGTGAGGGTAGAGCCTGGTCGTTTACTGGAGGTTCACATCCGTGGATCTTATGATTCTGTCTTCTTCAAAGCAGGGAGCCCTTTCAAATGGTGGCTTGATGAAATATCGTAAGAATCCCTCAGTGCCAACTTCGCTAAGTCCTTGTACAATACCGAGCTGACATGCTGCACAACAGCATCTTACACACCGGGTCCGAAGAGCACGTGGCTTCAATGGGCGATCGCAAAATGCGTGAAGACTTCAAGAAGCAACAAGCACGCGTCCTGAAAAGTCAAAAGATCCAGAAGAATATGGGCTTAGTGAGCCAAAGCATTGACGTCGCCGGCAAGGTGGGCAAATTCATACCTGGCGCGAGGTACTTGTCGAACGTTGCTTCCGGAGCCGTAAAGCTTTCTGCCACGGCGATGAAAGACCCGCAAGGCAAGACACAGGGGATGCATTCAGCTCCGCAAATTGGTGAGTTGGTTACCAAGGAGTTGGATAATGTCTTTGCTGATCAAGGTTGGTGCAGTGCACAATCACTATGTCATAACGAATGATACGCCTTCTCCACATCAGTGGCAGCAGCAGGAATCTGAATACGAGGAGCAACCTGAGTGTGAAGAGCCTGATGATCAAGGGTACTATGCCGAGGAGATGACATATTATCAAGAGCAAGTGGAGTTCTATCAAGAGGCCGAAGAGCAGCCTCAGTTGATGGAAGAGGTTGCGTCAGTGCATGCTTAAGAGAAGGACTGGGCGTATTGGTTCAAGAAGCGGTAATGTCGAGGTTATAAGCGGGTGAAGATGCTTGCGAAGTCAGCAAGGAAAAGAGTCGGCGCGAGAGCAGATCGGGCCAGCTAAGGCCCGATGTATGAGGGACATCGACCGGCTTCTCCTCCTATCTCCTGGGTTTATAAGCCCGATTTTGGCATTGAGAACGCCTCGTGACCGTTCCCTGCGCCTTACCAGGTTTCCGACTTAAGTTCAGCACCTTGCAGGAGCTGTGCGCCGTGCAGTTTTCTGGCGGTAACATGTTGTCTCCCCTCATACCCACACGACTTCCCATCTCCCTTGCTAACCATTACATCGGTCCAGTGGTGCAAATGCCGGAGAATACAGCCATAGCTCGAATCTCCCTAATGGCGATATCTCCAAGTAGTCTTCTTCTCCACCGAACTCACTTCGCGGCATGAATGGACGTTCATCGGTCCCAACTTCTTCTTCACCGCCGCAATTCGCACGTATTGCTGGCCAACGCGTGCCTGCAGCGGTATCAAGCAGGAGAACGGCCCCCCAGCCGACACTCTCAATTCCGTGATCTGAAACATCGTCATCGGCCAAGCCTTCGCCCAGCACGGCGACGGCTCCATCGGCGCCACCGACTCTCAACAGCTCGGATTGCAGATCCTGTTGCCCCCCCCAAAGCCCCAAAAACCCGCCTCCCGCCAATTCCACCCGCAGGGACCTGCGGCCCCAACGGGAAGTAATTCTATCCCGCGACCTGGCCTACGGATATCCTAGGCCCGACGATTCCACGGACTCCTCCTTCAAACGCTATGCTCATTGTCGCGGAGCCGGATCCATCACCACCACGGGCGACATTCTCGCACAGCTTCACTACGTGCGGCCGGTACTGCGGCGCGGCTTCAGACTGCGGACCGGGTGATCCACAGAATGATTACTTCTGCGCTATGCCTCTGCCGCGGAATGCCAAAGACACTGCATTTGGAGCCCCATTGCGCCCGTCTCGTTCTGTCTGGTACTGGCGCTGGCGCTAGCGATGGCGAGGATTAGTAGGAGAGATGATGAGGGCTCGTTACAATGTATGGACGATGGAGGCGAGCGGTATCGATGTGTGTAATGCGATGAATGAGTATTGTGGGGATAGGGATGGGTTGGTATGGCTTGAATCTGTTGCCATGTCTTACAAAGTACCCAGTGAATGGCAGCCAAGGGAAGATGGAATGGAAGTCATCTCCCGGCTACACTTGCCCTGTCTACTACTTATTCCGCTCACCTTGGATCTAGAGTATTTGAACCAATCAGATTTGCTCTTTTTTTTCTTTTTTCTCTTTTTTTCTTTTCTTTCGAGGTACGAAGTAAGTAAGGTAGCTACCCCGCAGCTCAACGGTTTTTCTTTTCTTTTCTTCTTTTCAGGAAAGGGCTCCGGTATCGGTATGGTATAATACCAAAGTTCTAGTCGTAGCTCTAGCTCTAGCTCTCGCACGTGCATATGTACTTGTACTGATTTGATTTCAACAGCGACCGAGGGAAGCGGGGCAGTTAAGTCGCATTGGCTTTTTCTTTTTTTCATCTCTCTCCCTTTACTTTGTGCTTTTGCCTTGTTTGCTCTTCTTCTGTATCTTGAAATTAAAGTAGAGATTGTGCGATTAAATTCGGTCCACGGTCGACTGCTGCGGGAATTAGCGAAAACTCTGTTCTTTTTTTTTTCTCTTCTTGGCAAAGAAAGATATCTAGAAGTAAGGTACCTTGAAGACTCGGTAGCTGAGAGTTCAAGAACATGGAAGACAAAGCTCCTGCATCCGGCCAGCTCGCGTCGGTCATGGGTGGGGATGATCCCGAGGCCGGGGTCGAGACGACTGATATAGAAAGGATAGAGAGGGTGTACAGGTGAGTGGGCTTTGCCAAGGCAGATGTCTGGAAGAAAAAAAAACCTCAATTAATCTTTTGTAAATTTTTTGATCAGGAAGCTCGATCGACGCATCATCCCGGGTATGTATCGATTGGTTCCCTCTTCGCCCAATACATGACTGACCGCCCCCAGCATTCTGGGTGCTCTACTTCCTTTGCTCGGCCATCAGATCCAACGTCGGGCTGTCGCAGACCATGAACGAGGCCCAGCATCATTCTCTGAAAGAGGTGCTGCACTTGACGCCCAAGCAGGTCTCCACCGGCCTCGCGCTCTTCTACGTCTGCTACGTCGTTTTCGACTTGCCGTCCAATCTCATCATGACGAGACTGAGCCCTCGTGTCTGGATGAGCCGGATCGTGATTGGTGTCGGCGTCATTGGGAGCTGCATGGCTGCCATGAAGGCGGCTTGGAGCTTGTATCTTTTGCGCTTGCTCCTCGGTATCGTCATTGCGGGGATGTGGCCCGGCATGGCCTATTATTTGACCCTCTTCTACCCTCCATCACGCACTGGTAAGCGGATCGGTCAGTACTTTACTGCCGCACAGGTCTCGGCCGCCGTAGTTGGCCTGGTGTCGGCTGGCTTCCAGAAGATGGATGGTCTGGGAGGTCTTGTAGGCTTCCAATGGATGTTTCTGCTTTACGGCCTTGTGGGGATCCTTGTAGGCTTCAGCCTGCTGTGGTGGCTTCCTGACCGACCCTTACCACCAGGGGAAGTTCCAAACCGGAGCGGCTGGCACAAATGGGTCCCACAAAGCAAGCCTGCTTTGACGGGCGAGGATGCCTTGATCCACTACCGAGACCTGACGCGTGTTTATCACAGATCTCGCTGGGGTGTCAAAGATCTTTGGCATGTAGTGACCGACTGGCGGGTATGGCCGCTTCTGCTTATGTACTTTGGTGTGGTTGGGGTTGGTATAGGGGTACAGAACTATGCCACGGTTATCATCCAATCCACGAATTCCAAACTCACTAGCATCGACCTTAGTTTGTTGACTGCCCCAATCTGGGTTGTAAGTTATCTCCATACTGAGATGTGAAAGAACCTGCTGATCCCACATAGATGGATCTCATCGCGATCCTTCTTGTCACCCCTTTCTCGGATCGCTTCCATCACCACCGTGCGCTATTCTTCAGCGTACCGGTCTGCATACAGATCGCAGGTCTCCTCCTAACCACCTACGGAGGTAGCGAAACGAATCCCTGGCCACGGTATGGCGGTCTGCTAATGGTTGGTTTCGGACTCGGCCCCACAGTCCCCATCACCATGACTTGGACCAACGAGATTTTCCAGCCTCGCCACGGCGAAGTTGGCGTCGCAGCTGCTTCGGCACTGGTATCTGGACTGGGCAATCTGGGCTCAATCCTGACCACCTACGCCCTCTTTACCGGGTGGCCAGCAGACAGCAAGCGCAGTAGGAAGCAGTACCGCAAGAGCACACTGGTCATGGTTGGCATTCTGTGCTTGTCTATCTTGAGCGCGTTCGTCATGACGTTGCTGCTCAAATTCGTCGGGAACGGACCCAAGGCCAAACATTTCAGCAGCCGTAGTTCAACGAATGAGAGCGAGGGAGTCATGATGGACGGAGCGGCCAAACGTGAGCTGCAGGAGAGAGGATTCGGACGCTTGTGGTGGAGCCGGCGGTAAGGAAGGGATGAGCTCTCGGGAACCGCGTTTTTAGACGATGCGGCCAAGTGGAAAGCGCACCGGACAGAGGTGCCAGCAGAGGATTAAAAGGAGTTGATCCTTGCTCAATGCGGAATGGCCTAGACGGACCGAGAGGACATGGGCAATAGATTTGTAGATAGGATAAAGTAGTCAGTTTAAGAATTCTTAAAGAATGGTGCCATAGCCGTGAAGAAGGTCTAGCTGTTGTATCATATCTATTACGGGGGTTTCTCCTATATCACGTGTGAGGTACCTTTGCCCGTTTCTTATGTCCGATTATATCCGGACTCCGGATGATCTTCGCCAAGGCTCAATAACCAAGAAGTGAAAGTCTCCGGCAAAGATCGCCGCTGACGTAAGGCGAATAATAAGCGTCTTCCGTCATCATCTGAGTCAAATCCTCGAGCTTCCGGGCGCTGACAATAGATTCATAATACCTTCAACCAAGCGCATATATTTCCAACGCCTCCCACCAACCTCTACATCTCCAGTACTTCCTTCAAAGTTGCCTTCAGTTGGAACTCTTTTCGTCGCCAGCGATATACGTCTACAATTCCCGCAATGGCGTCGATACCGAATCTGGCCCTGCGAGGACTTCAGGTGAGTGCAAAACTGTAACCGCCATCGCACTATGACCCAGGCACTGACTGAATTCCTCTCCAATAGTTCTTCTGGACTCTCCTCATAATGGCCCTTGTCGGAAACATGATTGCCGACGCGACCGGGAACAATCCCTCAATCGTCAACTATGTCATGTTTGTTTCCGTCTTCGGAATGTTGTCGCTCTTCTACCTCATTGCCGGAACAATCAGCGAAGCCTTTGCTATTTCGCCATTCTTCATGCTCGCAGCGGATGCACTCAATACCCTCTTCTTCCTCGTCGGTGGTATCGCGCTTGCCGCCTACCTCAACGTGCACAGCTGCCACAACCATGTAAGCATCAGGCGCAAAGAGCAGAGGAGCGTGTCGCAACAAGGGCTGACTGCCGACTTTAGGCCTACATCACAACCAACAGGGTCACTCGAGGATCAAACAATGACACAAAGAGATGTCAAGAAGCGCAAGCGGTGACTGCCTTCCTTTGGTTCGGCTTTGCCTCCTTCCTGGGGAGCCTAGTGTTCTCGGCCCTATCGGCAAGAGGTGGTGGCGCGACGACGGGGATGCGTGGTATTCGAAGAGGTGGGCCCGCAATGTCCCAGGTCTAGATGATTGGTAGGCAGCATGCGCTCATGTTCAATGCTGCCACCGCTGTATCGATATCAAAGGCTGATGGATGCAACAGGTCCGGGCAAGGTCTAAGGGCACTAGACCATGCTCCCCTACTTCCTTCACCGCTATCACATCAAATACCTCGCTCTGAGCAGTCTCAATCTCAGCTGGGTCTGCCCCTCTTGTAATTTTACAAATCACGATTGCGCATGAGGTCTTGGCTTGACAATATTTGCCGGCGCTGGCAGTCGTGTGTACATATGATAGGCAATAAGTTAAAGTAGTACGATAATCAATAATTCAGAATACGAGGCACCAACGACATGAACAAAACATCTCATCTCAAGGCTTAGTTGCTCATTTGCAATAAGATGGAAGGTGCAAGTCGTCCTTTTCCTCTAATTGGCAGGACCGATGCTTGATAATAACCAATTGCCTGCTCAACTTTCCTGCTTTGGCATTTCCAATTCGAAAGGTATCGGCAGATTCATAATCATTCCTCCACGTTTCATGCTAGCCTTCTCAAAGAGGATGCCAGACTGCTACAAAACAATATGTCTGGGTAACAAGGATTGGCCACAGGTATGCCGTTGCCAAGCTTTTCGGCAGTCGCAGAATCCTCGACCAGAACCCAGTGCCCCCCCGTACGTACCTCCACACAACCTCCACAATTTGCTCCTCGCCATCACATTTGTCTGCCGTTGCTGCAGGAGCAGGGGCGTCGTCTCAAGATGCGCTGGCTCTCGTATCACTAGTCTCATTTAGACGACAGCTCACATATTTCAAGCGCGGCTCTGCCGCCCTCCATTCTCCACTTCCAGCTGCCCCTCATTCATCCTTCAAGCAGCCACCATATCATTCACGGCCAATCATCATTTTATTGAAGTTATGGGGGCCAGAAGAGCGGCTACACGTGGCCTGCGAGCGGGTTGTTCACTGACCGTAAGGACTGCCAGCTTTGGGCAGCAATGCCTCAATATGGCCGAGGCACCCAATCAAGCATGACCAGTCTCTGATACGTCCCTACCTCCACCGCTCATGGAAACAGTCTACATTTTACGCTAAGTCACCGTGACTCCTTGTGTGTCTTTGACTAGTACCAGCTTCCTTGGATTTGTCTGTGCCTTCGGTATGCTTTCGGTGAGCTGGTTACTTATCAGCCCCGCTGGAAATGGAGCCCCCTCTCTCTTAAGTTTCCGTACCACTGGATTTCCTCCCAAGGGAATACTCCACTATTCGCTTCATTTTTATTATTCTCGTTTCTCGGACAAGTTTCAGGCCCAAGAAAAAGCCTGTGCGTATTGTACCTGGCCAACTGGTCCCATCCCGGCCTTGATCTCCAGATCCTCTAGGCTAACCACCCAAAGATATATACAACATCGCAGCCACCAAAAATCTGAGCAGGTCTTCCACACCCGGCCAAGCCCAACTCTGGTCAACGCAAAAGGAAAGCCGGACTAGGAGCCCTGAAAGGACGGCTGTGATATAATCTTTAGAGACCGGAGTACCGGGAAAGGCTCCCCTTGGGTACCACAGTACCTTGTTTCGATCTTAGGCGTTGGATCTCTCAAAACCACCAAGTGCCCGTTGGAGATCTTGCCCGTCTGCTTTCTGGATCGATCATTGGAAATCTTTGCCGTCACTCCGTGCCGCTCCCCCTGAGGCATTGGCCACCCCATTTTGGGAAGGCGGATGGTCAATTTCGGATTTCATGCTCTTCAATCAACAGGCTGGTGCTTAGGCCTCCTACCATGATGCCGTAATTTGGGTCCAGCCTTGCGTTCTTTCCAATTGTTTTGGTCCGAGGAGGCTTGCCGTTTGAGTGATACTAGAGTGAACCCACAATTGGTATCATCATTCTTTCCCAGGTTAAATTATTCTACAAACGTTCGGACCTGCTTTCTCCTCTTCACCGAGGATCTTCTCCGAGTTTTCGAGAGGCCCATGGATCAACGGCAGCTATATGGCATGCATACCTATGGATATCCTGGATCTGGAACACAGGAGCCCAAAGGTTGGGAGTTCTTTACTGGATACCAGCCATACCGCCCACCCGAGAGGCCCGAAAGCTATGAAACCCAGTCCATGATATCCTCTTTGGCCCATACACACAATGGAAATCGTACCGAAGGACGCTCCCTTGGAGAAGAGGTGCCTAATCTCCAGCGTGGTCTTCAATTTACCCAGCCCTATAAACCCTACACTGCTACCAGTCCCGAGATCTTAGACAAGCAATATGCTTACTCTGGCAATATATCGCCTCAAGGTAATCCCAACGGCTACGGACCCGCTAACTGGACGTTCCAATGGCAAATCCAGCTTGGAACCCGAGAGGGCGGAATCTCAGATGTTATGCAATCAGAGAGGGGATCCATCTTGCAAACCGGACCGCGGTACTCGTATTCCATCTCCCCGTATGGCTCGAATACAGATTGGAGACCAAGTGAAACAGTTGAACACTTGTCTCCCTCCTCCGATGGTGCTTCAAATTTCTCATATCCGGCTTCGTCTAGTATCTGTGCAAATTGCGGAAATTATCCCCACGTAGACGGAAATCCTGTCTATCAGCCCGACCAAAGAGACGTCAGTTTATCTACGGATTGGAGGCTTCAAGGGGCAAAGAAACAATTTTTACGGCCAGCTGAGGAAAATTTCTTGTCCAACCAGCAGCTTCCCACCCAGGAAACAAGCTTTGTTGCTGCCTACAACGGGCGTCTTGGTGCTTCGAATTCTGAACAGTCCAAGTCCGGGGTTCCTGTCCGGATATCTGCTGCAGTTAACAGCCCTGATAGTACAATGACCGTCCACGCATACAACAACAACGCGAATAAGGGTCACAAAAAGAAGCGCAAGAGGAAGCCCAGAACGGTCAAACCTCGGAAACCTCGGACCTTGACAGTCGAGGGAAAGGCTCACGCAAAGGCAGTAAGAGAGTTACCAGGAGGCGCCTGCGAGGACTGCAAACGAAAGAAGACCAAGGCACGTGATCCACCGGTTACGTATTCGGTATCAACATACTCCTAACCGTACCTAGTGCACTCACAGGCTACCAGAGGACATGCCTACGGATTCCCAGGACAAGTGGAGCCCAAACACTCCATGGACTGAGCCCTTGACACCGGATTCCAGCCTTGGGTATCACGACCCTTTACTCTATAGATCATCCCAGGAGAACGATTCTGGCCACTATGATATCGACTGATGAGATTTGAAGGTTAGTCATGCCCGCCTTGTGGATACTGAAGAATGACCAAACATTATCTAGGAGGTCCTCATCGCTGGCTTGCTTCAGTCGGGACTCGCAACCAGCTCCGTGTTTATTCCATGAAGATTCCCCAAGAGGATGCCATCACGCCACACTGAGACATCCACTTTGCGCCTTGCCTGTACAGCCTTGTTTCATAACAAGAAGCTTTCTATATAATCCTGTATTTTCTATATTGCCTGCTTGGTACGGTCCAAGCACTGTTGGCCCTCTTTGTCGGAGGATTCGAACCCCAAGGGAGTCCAGAGGACCCGGTCACCGCGGAGCTGTTTTTGTTTGTCACAAGGGACAGAGGCCACTGCCGTTGCCGGAGAGGACAGGAGGGAAGCTCGAACTCTCCATGACAGCAAGGAAGCCACTGCCGCCTGGACTTGGATGTTAGACAGGACTCCTAAACCACCAAGGACATGCACCACATTTTCTGGCTTTTGGCTCCGGACTCTCCACCCACTTGAGGCTTTAGGCTGGCCCGGAAGGTCTCAGAGGTGTTTTCTGCCAGGGTTCCGGAATGGATGCTGCGTCCACAATGGATCATTCAATGAGTTCATGTGTGAACGAAGGTGTAGTATTATTATTGTTGTTTTATCTATGACGGGTGGCTACTGTACTTTGATCACATCCACTCTCCATCGCATTTGGCTCGGATATGATTAGATGATGTACTTCTTTTTTTGTCCGTATGGCTGATGGATTGGACTAGGGAAGGGAAGGATATTTAATGTACAAATGGCCAGCGCCGTTTTTTATACCGCTTTCTGCATCAGCGACTTGACCTTGCTACTGTACTCCTTTCTATCCACTGCTTCACGCCATCCTGCAGCTGGCTAGCTAGCTTACTCCACTCTAGCTCCATTAGAAAACTGAAAGCAACCTCTGCAATCTATATACATCTCGATTGAGGCTCTCGTACTTGTGTGCACCGTAGATATCTATACATTGTCGTCCGTCCTCTTCCGCCTCTGCTTGATGCTAGGTTGGGTTTGTCTTGAACGGGCCTCGACGGCTGTTTGTAGCGGGGTTTTATTCGTTGGGGAATGGAATCAGGTTTATTGAACACGCTTCTTATACTTTGCTAGAGCTCGACCCATTTAGCCGTAGAATAGAAGGGAGAGGCGCAAGGTCCTGGGTTGGATGTCGCTCTTCGGCTCTTTTGCGCGGTCATGAAGCGGATCGGAGCGAAGAGAAGAGAGGCGAAGGGAAGTGAATCGAGTGGGGGGGGAGGTGTGTGGCGATGAAGCGTGCTGACTCTTCAGGGTTTCCCTTTGACTAGTTGAGATGAGATGGCTGTGCTGGAGCTTGGTACGCTCGGTGGAGGGAGGGCTTGGTGGTGGTTCGGTAGGTAGAGTCGGTTGAGGGCTCGATTGGTTGCCAGATTTAGATCCGGGTGTATGCAGTGTAGATTGTGTAGAGGGCTCCTTTTCCTCGCGGAGACGGTTCGGTCGCATACTCGCTCGATTCATCGCGAGACTGGGTATGGTAGGGTATTGTAGAAGGGTCTCCCATACGCGCAGAAAAGGGACCGCAAGCTCGCTTGGATGCTAGGATAGCACTCCCGTAGTAAATTGGGTAGGAGAGAGTCCCCTTCACAACGAAGCCGCCGCTTCAACGGCACCAGTTGTATTGAAGGTCTTTTTGCTCGTCACGACGACTTCGACGGGGTATTTCCACTGCATGAATTTGGCCCAGCCTGTATTTTGGAACTCCATCGTTAGCCAAACATCCCTCCCCTTCCCTTCCCTTCCCTTCCCCCCACAAAATATTCCCCTCCACCCAACTCAACAAAATCGTCCTTGTCAAAAAGGAGACAACAGGAGACTCGACTCGGTCGCACTCACCCCAATAAGCGCATTTCCGCCCAAAGTACTTCCCCGCGTACGGCACCAGCACCATGGTCAGTATCAGCTCGAGCTGCTGCAGCGACTCCTGCCATTCTTTCTCGGCGTCGGATTCGGATTCTTCGGATAAGGTGGAGTCGATGTCGGAAGAGGGGGCGGAGTCGGGGAGGGATTCGAGGGAGGAGGAGGGGGAGGGGGAGGGGGAGGAGGGGCGTGGGGTTGGGTAGGTGTATTGGGGGGAGGACATGGTGGGTTGGGTGGGGTTTGGTGTCTGGAATGCGGAGTTCACGAAGTTTATGCGAGGGCAATGTCGTCTCTGAGACCCGTCCATTTCCGTCCTAGCGTCGAAGCTTTGTCTTGGCAAGGAGCTCACCTCCGCAGCTTTGCAGCTTGCCGGCTTCCGACGACGACAGGTGACGGACGAACTCACGAACCACAATCCACTCTACCACTTCGCATTGAGTCTCTCAAGATGCCTATCAAGCCAATACAAGGAGTAGGTCTTGCCAAATCGCTCTCCCGCATGAGGACAAACCTTTGCCTGTTTAACAGGATTGCTGATCTCGTGCAACAGATGCTCCGGCGGAGCGTCGTGCTCGATATCAGCGTAGCTTTCGGTAAGACCGAGCTTATATTTTGCCAATTGACGCCTCTTAAGCTCACTGCGCTTCCCATTCTGAACAACGAACCGGTCACCGTTCGAGGAGCGTTTACTGATGTGGTGCTGAAACAGGACTGGGAACGACGTTTGGATACCTCTACTGGTACGGTATGTATACAGCAAGCGTGGGCGATGCCTTTTACATGGGCATAAATGGAATGCTAAGGGGTGTCGTATATAGGGTACCACGTACCTGCTACACGGAGACGCGATCTATTCTACGCGAAGCTTGAGCGGGAAAGGGAGGAAGATCGGCGTACGGTTTGAGACGTGGCGATGGCTGGGATCGAGCGATTATCAAAGAACAGCAGTGGGGCCTGGCGCAGAAAGCATGTGAGAAAGGGGGTTGGTGGGGGGGATATTGTATATATGACTTGAAGGCAATTGTTTGGCCGCAGATGGGCATCATCTTGCTAGGCGGACAAAGGGCGGCATCGAGTTCTACGAATCCTCGACGGAGTAGAGTAGAGAGAGCCTTCTCTACCATCTTCGTCGAAACCAGTATGCAAATCCAACATGAAGGTACTCAGGATTCGGAAATAAAGCGTCCTTCTCATAGAACACCCCAGCCATGTGACACAATACACCTCCCCTGCAATGGTCTTCTGCTTGCAGCACAGAAGTGAGAAATCGATAACTATGTGCATCTTCTATTCTACCAACAGGACCCGTCTGATCCTCGGAAGGAAGGTAGGGAGCCCCTGAGAAAATCTTGGAATGAAATAGCCCAGTTGGCCGTCTCTCGGCGAGATCATGAATGTGTGAAGCCAGAGCGCTCAGAAGTCTAGAATATGCGTAATCAGGGATATGTCCAAATGCAGAAAATGAGAAAATGAGTTGAATCACTCGCTTAAACTTCGGCCCACAAATGAGCTGGCGGAGTTTCTTCCCTTGCGAACAATCGTACCCGACATTAGATCTTGAATTTGCACTTGACGAGCACGACGCCAACCTCACGAGGACCTGAAAGCGCAGCATCCCCAGCTCATACTCATTTCTCGATCCCCACTTGCCCAGCATGGGGGAGCAATTGGTTATGCGTGGGACGCTCGAAGGCCACAGCGGCTGGGTCACCTCGCTAGCTACGAGCTTGGAAAACCCGCACATGCTCCTCTCTGGCAGCCGTGACAAGTCCCTCATCATCTGGAACCTCGCCCGCGATGATGCACACTACGGCTACCCAAAGCGTAGCTTACACGGCCACTCCCACATCGTCTCGGACTGCGTATGTCCCCTCTTGCCCCGCATGCATGTCAAATGATCTTGTGCTAAGGCTCGAGTCCCTCTAGGTCATCTCCTCAGACGGTGCCTACGCTCTCTCCGCCTCCTGGGATAAGACTCTCCGTCTGTGGGAACTCGCTACCGGCGTAACGACCCGCCGCTTCGTCGGCCACACCAACGATGTCCTCTCCGTCTCCTTCTCCGCCGACAACCGTCAAATCGTCTCCGGCTCCCGCGATCGTACCATCAAATTGTGGAACACGCTGGGCGACTGCAAGTTTACCATTACCGACAAGGGCCATACTGAATGGGTGTCGTGCGTGAGGTTCAGCCCGAATCCTCAGAACCCGGTCATTGTGAGCGCTGGGTGGGACAAACTTGTCAAGGTACGCATTTCCCTCCGTTGGCGGGTGATGATGAGGTGGGGGAAACTTCGGTCAGAGGATGCTTTGCAATCTACAAGTATTTGCTACTTCAGAGCTTTCGAGCTATGAGACAAACAATCACCAATGCACTGATGACAACAATGACGAGAATACCTTGAGCCGTGGAAGTATCTGAAATAGGAGGTTTTTGCTGACAATATTTTGCTTTGCCAGGTCTGGGAACTCGCCTCCTGCCGCATCCAAACGGACCACATCGGCCACACCGGCTACATCAACACCGTGACCATCTCCCCCGACGGCTCCCTGTGTGCCTCTGGCGGCAAAGACGGCACAACCATGCTCTGGGACCTCAACGAGTCCAAGCACCTCTACTCCCTGACCGCCGGCGACGAGATCCACGCCCTCGTCTTCTCCCCGAACCGATACTGGCTCTGCGCCGCCACGTCGAGCTCCATCATCATCTTCGATCTCGAGAAGAAGAGCAAGGTTGACGAGTTGAAGCCCGAATATACGGCCGTGGGTAAGAAGAGTCGGGAGCCGGAGTGCGTGAGTTTGGCGTGGAGTGCGGATGGGCAGACGCTGTTTGCGGGGTACACGGATAACTTGATCAGGGCTTGGGGGGTTATGTCGAGGCAATAGATGGATCGATAGGTGATGAATGGATAGGAGAGACGAGGAGACCATGCGAGGAGACAGGAAGAGTCATCCTGAAGTGCGGTTTGCATCTTGAGCCACATCCTGGACTAGCTGCTGCCACAAGGTTGCTGGATAGAGGTAGCCTGAACATTTCTTTGCCAATCAGCGTTGCAAAGTTTCAAAATGTGAGGACTTTCAATCCATCCGTATCCAAAACGGGCCTCCTCTAAAAGCCCAGCTTTTAACACTCAATGCCGATAGCAAATCTTTTACCTCTTTTCCTTAAGGTCCTTAAGAAGCTCGTCTGCCCTCTTCACCCCATCCTCAAAGCCAACAGCCTTACTCATCTCCTTCCCTTCCTTGTATCTCCTCTCCGCCTCATCCAGATTCCCCTCCATCATGGCAAGATCTCCCAAATTAATCGTAGCAACGGCGCACCCCTCATCACACTCCGCCGTCCGTTCAGGCGGCTTTATCGAAGACGCAAGCGCAAGAGATTTCTGAGCCCACTGCCGTGCATCTGAGACACGAGAGGCGGGCGAGGCTGGCGGTTGGTTGGGAGAGAGGGCAGGAGGAGGTTTCTGCTGCGCGAGGGAGATGGCGAGATTGTTCATCAGGACGACGGAGTGGCAGCTGCGGGGTTGGCAGAGCCCGAGGGCTTGGAGGAAGAGGGGCGCCGCGAGGAAATGCTGGTTTCTGGATTCATACAGGTGGCCGAGTGCTTTCGCCAGGTGTGTTAGTGAATGATGCCCGTACGGGTGCATGCAAGGGAAACGCCAACCTTCAAAGGATCCCCCGATTTCCTCATCGGTTAGCCACTGGCCCTCGCCTTCTTTCACACCCTCGTCTTCCCTCCGCTTCTTCTCCTTTAAGATTGCTGTAACGGCCCACACCAGCTTCTCCTCCGCGGCCTCCTGCTCCGCAACGTACGTATTCGCATACAGCTCCCCCAACTTCACGCTCATGGCAATCGTCTTCCCCAGCACCCTCGTTCTCTTCCCTTCGTTCCCTTTCTGTTCACCCAACTCCTCTATCCACTTCAAACAATCGCTGCGCAAAAGCTCCAACACATTGATAGCTCCCTGGTACTGGCTAATCTTCTCGTAAAAAAAAGCCACTTGGATCCTGATGCCTATTACCTCCTCGCTGAGAGGGTCGAGGCCCATCTCGTTGGCCAGTGCGAGCGCTTGCTTGTAATATTTCACGGCGTTTTTGGGCTGCGGGTCGATGTTGGTGTAGTAGAGCGCGCGGCGCAGTTTGGCGGCTACTGGCTCGGGGTAGGCTTTGAAGTCGCCGACAAAATACCTTTGGTAGACGATGTTGACCCAGACCAGCAAGCCCAGGCCACAGAAGATCCTGGGATGGTGTTAGGGAGGAGGGAGGGAAGGGTTGGGAGTGGGAGGAGGGAGGGAGGGAAGTACAAGCTAGAAGCGAGAACCATGGACAATGGGTATGCTTTGAAGAGCTTGATGGTCGATACCCGTAGAGAGGCATCTCTTCTTGCCGGTAGTCTCGAAAAATGTATGGTTTTTTTCGGTGAGGGTCGTTTGATTGGGAGCAGAGAGGTGTTGTGGAAAGCTGATCGACATTTGGGGCGCTCGCACAGTGCTGGACGGAGAGCGTTCATTCGTAAAGCTCGAGGGCACGTCCTTGCAAACATTTTGGACGGATCTCCTTACGTATCGGATCTATGGGGTCTGGAGAGACGCCTCAATGGCTTCTAGGATAGCACAATCGAGGTTTTGAGGAGCAACAGAACGCAGCGGGTCTGCCTTCCAAGATTAGGGCTAGGGCTGCCACAAGCGGTGCCCAAGACTCTTGGTTACGTCTGAATATTCAAAGGATCTTTCGAAACTATAATTTGAACAACCGCTGCGCCTATTGTCTGGAAGATAACAGTCAGCATGTGCGGGCGATACGCCTTAGGTATTGTGAGTTTCGCCAAGAATCTCTCTCACTGGCTGTAATAACATCTTTCCAGAGGGCATCGTTTGTCCGTCACCAGCTGCAAGAACATGACATGCCCGTAGCAGACGCACCTGACGATGATGACGTACGCGAGACCTACAATTTTGCACCTGGCAATCATGGTCTCGTCTACAGAGCAGATGTACCCGACTACGGTTCAGGTGGAAGGCCTCACGACAGCGATCAATCCCCCGAAGCTGCAACGAACCAGACGGACGGGCCTTCTACCCAGCTTGAGGATCCCAAGGAGACACGCTACAAGCTTCAATCTATGAAATGGGGCCTGATCCCATTCTGGACGAAGCGAAATCCAGATTACGGCTCTGTGATGAGGACGATCAACGCACGTGACGATTCTTTGGCCAGCAAGGGCGGCATGTGGAACACGATGAAGCAAAGGAAGAGATGCATTGTCATCGCCCAAGGCTTCTATGAATGGTTGAAGAAGAATGGCGGCAAGGAGAAGATCCCTCACTACGTAAAGCGCAAGGATGAACAGCTTATGTGTTTTGCCGGTCTCTGGGATTGCGTTCAGTATGACGGATCTGATGAGAAACACTATACATACACCATCATCACCACCGACTCCAATAAGCAGCTTTCCTTCCTTCACGATCGAATGCCTGTCATCTTGGAGAACGGATCGAACCAGATCCGGACATGGCTCGACCCCAGCAGATCCGAGTGGTCAAAAGAGCTCCAGTCGCTGTTGAAGCCCTTCGAAGGAGAGCTTGACTGCTACCCGGTAAGTAAGGATGTCGGCAAGGTCGGCAACAATTCTCCAACGTTCATCGTACCCGTAGCCAGCACCGAGAACAAGAACAATATTGCAAACTTCTTCTCAAACGCCAAGAAGTCTACCAAGGGCGTGGAAGAGAAGAAGGCGGTCAAAGCAGTGGAAGGGGAAGTCAAAGAGAAGGGTTTTGCGGTCAAGCACGAAAGAAGCGAGGCACGGACGACTGTCGACCATACGGGTACGGAGGACAATGCTCCACTGCCAGCCCCTGCGACTGAGCCATCAAATCTCGACCTGAAACGCAAGCACGAGTCAGATGATGATAAAGACTCAACAGCAGAGCCTGTGAAAAGAATTGGCTCAAAAGGAGAAGAGGAGTCAGAAGACCCCGCTAAGCCAGCGCGAAAATCCCTCAAGACTGAACAGCATGTGCCAAGCTCAACGAAGTCTCCGGAGAAGACTCCGAACAGCAAGAGGAGAAGTGCAACGAAGAATGGTACGGTAAAGGACAGCCCTACGAAATCGGACGGGAGCCAGAAAATCACCAACTTCTACAAATAATGACGGCATGATGAAGCTATGTTGCATAAGATCTCATGCAGACGCTGCATGACGATGGCGGCAGGGTCGCGGCGAGACGGCTTCAGACCGGCAGGCTGCAGCTATGTGTTCCTTCAAGTTGAAGGTGTGGCTTCAACGTCTTTGTACGGGGGGTACCTCGAAGATAGATGATTGGCTGGTGATAGTTGATGGAATCTTCAAGGTAGTGGTGAGGAAGGATATTGTTGGACCGCCTGTACTTCGCGTAAGGTAGAGGTGAAGTAAATGAGGGACGAGGCCAAAGCAAAAGCGTAAGCGAAAGATATGCATGGTCAGATCAACAGGCGGGAAGAAAGCTACCATGATAATTCCAAATACATGCTAAAGGAAGGATCGACGGGATGTTTGAACGAGTTGGTTGTTCGGCGGATAGAACGATGGACTTGAGGTGGAGCAAGCATTATCCCTCTTCGCTTAGCGGAAGAGTCGTCTTGGGTAGAATGAATGAAGCGAAAAGCGATGAGGGATGATGAGGGATGATGAGGGATGAGCGATGAGCGATGAGCTGTCAATTATTTTAGCCGCCAAAGGATTGCCAGCTATGCAAGCACATGATGTTCAACTCCTGCGGACTATTTGCCTAGTATCTCTGTAGTATCTTGTAGTTTCCCCACACAGACGGTCGATCCGTTGAAGGTACGAAGGTAGTTTCCAGCCTTGGAGGCCAAGCTGCATGAAAAGATAAAGGGCTTCATGCAAAGAAAAGTCTAGCGACGACGAGGATTGGTGGAGGTCGTTGGAAGAGACAGGGAAGGAGGAGAAGCTGAGGTTGGTTTTTCCATATTCAACCCCCCCACACACCGGGATGACGGGTCTAGCATCCCGCTGAGTCCAACTCCATTCTCCAACTTTTTGATTGCCGACATCCTTTCATTCGAGCAAAGTAAAAGTGAAAGTACCTGCGTACCTTTACCTCCCTAAAACAACTCACTACAATTCTACCCACTTATCTATCAAACCCTCTCATCACTGTCGACGTCCCGATTGCAAGATCCATTTAGCCAAGCGGCTCTTTACTCTCTCCATCGGAAATTCCCCTTGTGCATATCCATTGGCTCGTTCCAAGTCACGCGATTGCTACTCCAGGACAGACGCGGATGGAAAGACGACCACGTGAATATGTACGAGAAGAGAGAGCAGAGCAATCTCATCCAAGTCCTCATCACCCTATAGTGTGGTGAGAAAGTTGCTCAAGGTCCGCGCACCGCGCACCTCGGCACCACCATATATCCCCTACATCACCGTGTCCGGTGCATGTAAAGGATATAAAACATCAACTTGGACTATGTGAACCTTGCAAACACTCTCTTTTCAGGGGACGGTACATGCTCATTAGTCACGTTGCCCACTGCGCTCTTCCAACATGTTCAGTTCGATGAGCCAAGTCCCCGTTTCAAGCATTCCGCAATTCGAAACCAGAAAGGCCTTGATCATCATTAATCTACAGAATGATTCCCTCTACGTCAAGGACGATATCTACATCACCAAGAACCATGACTTTGTGCACCGCCTTAAGGAAATGATCCCCTACTTTCGCAGGGACGGGGATATTGTCTGGGTGAACACACACATGGGGGTAACTGCCTCACCCCCATTGACTGACGCTGCCCGCATCGAACATGAGTCTGACAAGCTCGCGGAAAAGAACAGGCAAGCTCAGAAGTTGAAGGACCAACAGATCCAAGATGACGCCAAACGAGAGGAGCTTGCCAGGAGGTCGGGACTGGAGAAGATCGATCCCAAGGGCGGCTCAGACTATCCCAATTTTTATCCGTCAAGCAGAAGCAAAGAACTCCTGGCCCAAGCCTCCGCAGAGACTAGAGCGGAGAAACGGTCAGCCGATCTCCAGGTCTTCAAAACGGATCAGGGCGACTCTTTCGAAAAGCTCCTGAGTAAGCCTAGGAAGGGCCAGCAGGCGAGGTTCTACATTGCTGGCACCAAAGGCGCCGACATTTGTGACGAGCTAGCGGATGTTGTGGACGAGGAGTCAGACCTGATCGTGACCAAACATCACTATTCCGCTTTCGACCATACGTCCCTCTTGACAGCTTTGAGGACTAAACTGGTCACCGAGGTTTACATTTGTGGCGTCCTGACGAATGTAGGAGTTTATTCCACCGCAGCAGATGCAGTGCAACATGGTCTGCAGGTAACTATCGTTGAAGACTGCCTTGGTTATCGGAGTGAAGACAAGCACGAGGAAGCGTTGCGCCAAATGGCAGATATCATGGGTGTCCACGGTATTGATAGTGAAGAAATCATCGCGGAAGCTGGGGGTCGTCCAGTGCCCGACACGTCGACACCTGGAATCACTCTTGAGGATCTGTCACTGAATCACAAAAAAGTGGCAGCAGATGATCGGTCTAAAATGGTAGGTGTGGCCTTCAGCAACTCAGAACCTGCTACCGCTGAGACCGGTGGTCCAACCAGGGTCGGCGGACGCCCACAATCACCACTAGTTCAGGGTGTTGATTCTAATTGGCAATCACCGCTACCTTCCGTGGAGAAATCGGTACAGCGAGGCAAACAGACGCTGAAAGGGAAAGAAGTTTCACCAATCGCCAAGTCAGGGCCTTCTGCTTCGAGGATTCGAAAGTCTGGGCCATCGAGGTCGGCTACACTGGGACCGAATGACAGTATCGGGTCTGGAGACTCGAGAATTGTCTACAATGTCATTGGCTCTCCAGTCATCGATGATGCGTTCCGCCAGATGAAGGAAGAAGTCGACTGGCAAACCATGCTGCACCGGAGTGGGCAAGTGCCAAGGCTTGTAGCAGTTCAGGGAGAGGTTGGAAAGAATGGTGACATACCAATCTACCGCCATCCTGCAGATGAATCACCGCCGCTCTTGCCATTTACTCCCATGGTTCAAAAAATTCGGCAACAGGTCGAGTCAACGTTGGACCAGTCATTCAACCACGCTCTGATTCAGCTCTACCGCGATGGAGACGACAACATCTCCGAGCACTCTGATAAGGTACGTTGGCTCACAGTTTACGGTGTTGAGGATATAACTCACCATGACAGACTCTGGATATCGCTCGTGGTACTAGTATTGTTAATGTGAGTGTTGGTGCACAACGAGTTATGACTTTACGTACGAAGAAGTCCAAACGCGGTACAGACAGTCCCAGTATGAGGCGGACGCAGCGCATCAAGATGCCGCACAACTCCGTCTTCGTACTAGGACCCCAAACCAACAAGGAGTGGTTGCACGGGGTTCGAGCTGACAAACGACCAGCTGTGGAGAGGACGGATGAGGAGAAAGCCTTTGAAGGTGAGCGTATCTCGATCACCTTCAGGCAGATTGGTACGTTTATGAACAAGAAAGAAAAGATCATTTGGGGCTCTGGAGCAAAGAGCAAGTCGAGGCAGAAGGCAAGCAAGATCTCCAAGGACAATGCTCAAATGGAGGCTATGATCAACGCTTTTGGCAAAGAGAACCATGACACGCAATTCGATTGGGACGCTGAGTATGGGGGTGGTTTCAATGTCATCAATCTACTGAACGAACAGGCCAAGCTCATTCTCTGCAATGACTCCGTTGCCAATCTTCGCGTGCAGCTGTCGTTATGCGAGAAATCGATTTCATATGCATCCACTCAACAAGACCAACCACCTTCGCCTAAAACTGAGGACTTCAAGACCAGATTTCATCCGTGGATGCATGGTCTATCAAACACCGAGAATCCTATTTTCACGGACGTCGATGAAGATGCTATTACTATAGAGGGCGACATTGCTATCATGTTCTACCTGGAAAGTCACTATCCTTTCCCAGGTATCGAGGACGCGTCGGTGGCGCAGCATGACGGAGCCACTGGGCTGACCTACAGCCAGACCGCAAAGGCCAACGATCTTTTGTTCCTCTGTCGTGAGATGCGAGATTCGCAGAGACGCCAATCGCCACCTACGCACCGCTTCAACCTGGAAACGCCAAACAGCCCGAACATGTCGCTACTTGAGGAATTCCACAACAATCTCAGGACCTGGGAAAACCTTGCAGGATCTACGGAATACATTACCGGAGACCACTGGACCATCATCGATTGCGCCTTCTGGCCAGTGTTGAATCATATCATTGGGGAGTTTCGGGAATTGAACGAGGAAAGGTATCCAAAGTTACTGGCATACCATCGACGAGTGATGGAGAGGGAATGCGTCAAAGCAATCCTGGACAGTGGGAAATGAGACCAAATCAGCATGGGAGCGCTGATCTAGAACTGTCCGCTATGCCACTTCATGACTCTTGCATGTTATTAGATGTTAGAAACATGTCAGGTTTGACAGGATATGGTTCGTGTCCAACCTCGGACCTCTCCTGTCCCCAGTGTACCAGTACCGAATACGTGAGCTTGAGCCCAGAAGGTCAATCTGCACATAGTGGTGGTCGAGAATGGATCTGTCGGAGACCCTTTTTTTTTTTTTTTTTTTTTTTTTTTTTTTTAGCTCAGCATCTGGCGCGATACAAACCTCCTCAAGGTATATGAGTACAGCTTTCATGTAACATGGCATTCGGCGTTTAGCGAGGGAGGCAGAGCGTACTTTAACGGGATGCATGGGAGGATAGCGTTGAGGGACGGGGACACGACAAGCACATAGTCAGATAGCAATTGCACATAGAACATTCCATTCTTTGCGAGTTCGGTAGCGAGTTCGATGGTCTGATGTAGTAGTACACGCTTGTACTGAGTTCTGGTGTTCTTTCTTTCGCACCTGATATGATCCTGTCCTGTCCTGGCAACCTTACCTGGAGGGAGGAGAGGCCATTCCATTTCAGCCTACCTGCCACCGTCTTCCACTTCTTTTGCTAACGTCTCTCTTTTCGTCTTCTTTGTCTTTTCGTTTGATGTAATAAATGTTATCTCCGATACACACGCTCGTACCAGCATCATCATCGTCGTTGTCATTATCGGGGCCAACTGATAAAGCCTACGTACTTTATTTTTTTCCCCCCAACCAGAGATATAGCTCGAGGCGTACTCGTACGTAGCTGTCCTTTGAATTTCTACCACTTCCACTTTTTGTAGCGAGAGGATTTTTTGCCTCCTTGCTTCCGCTACTCCACTATTCACTATCCGCTACTCGCCTATCACCTATCACCTATCCACATATCACATATGCCGTCACAGCTATCCCCTATCACGTAGGTGGGCGAGCTTCTGCATGATAGCTCTGTGCTGCGTCCGGTTAGCTGTTTTTTCTTTTCTTTTTTCGGCTCGGATATTTTGGAGAGATTCATTACGGGGGTAGACTTAGTCGGAAGCGCTGTCATCGGGCATTTGTTGCGTGTTTGCGAGTTCCTTTGAGGGTATTTATTAGCTTTTTTTTTTTCTTTCGCTTGCCTTGCCTTGCCTTCTCCTCCCTTGCCTCTCTCTCCTCTTCTCTTGCCTTCCCTCCCCCCTCCCCCTCTCTCTCCACATCACCACAAATGACACAATAACGCATAGAGAGAGGAACTGGACGGGACCTTGACTTGACTCACCTCCTCGAGCCGCGCCTTGAGCTTCTGCAGCTGCGATTCTTTGATGACGAGGGTCTGGTCGTCGAGGTCTTCGACGATGTAGTCGTGGGCTGCGGAGTCGATTTTTAGGATGATGGCTTTGATGGAGGGGTCGACTTCCACGAGGACGCCTGGGGGGAAAGGAGGGGTTGAGTTAGCTATGGAGGAGGGGGAGAGGGGTTTGTTTCCTGGGTTTCTGGAATAGAGAGGGGTAGATGGGGTAGGTGGTGGGGTGAGGGAGGGTGAGGTACCTTTGACGGCTTTGGGCATTTTGGGTTGGGGGTTTAGGGAAGGATGTTTCGGTTTCGAGGTCTGCTTTGACACGAAAGTGGAAATGGCGTACTGTACAAGGGTAGGAGACGGATAAACGTCAGATGCAAGGCTACCTTAATTCATGCATAAGATATTTAGAGTTTGTGCAGGGCTGAGGAATTGGGGAAATGCAATAAACGCAAGGAATAAAAAAGTCAGCTGAATAAGAATCTCCGACAACATCCGGATGGCTTACCAACAAATCCATACATATTTTTTCCTTTTACTCCCCTTGAAAAGCTTCATCTTTCGGACGCAGGTATAGAACGTCATGGACTCTCCTATCTTCCTATTGGAAATGATGTGAAGCTGCACACTGTTCGTGCCATCACATTCATTGGTTCAACTTCTCTTCTCTCGAGTCACGAACCCCTCGAGTACTTTGTCCCCGAAGGCGGGTTTTTCCAGTTACAACTTCCTACTGTCTTCTTTCTTATCTACATCGATGGCAAACACCAGTCGGAGAATATTAACGTCCTCTTTTCCCTACAATTTCCTCTCCTCCCTCATCTTTATCGTCCTTACTACGCAACCCTGCAGCCTATATGCCCAATCAGAGGACCTACCAATTCCCTCACCTACCTCCTCAATCTCCTCACCAACTACCTCCACCCTCGTCAATGACCCCGCCGACAACGACAACAACCCTACGTTCTTCATCCCCTCGTCCCCTTCTTCCGCCGTCCCCTCCGCCACCGACTCTGCCGGCTACGGCGGTCATGACGACACCAGCACCTCCTCCTCCCCACACTCTGTAATCCTAAACTACTACTTCCTCCTCCTCGCCATCTTCGTCATCGCCGTGTTGATAGTCTACTGGACTCTCGCTCGGCGGCGAAAAAAAGCGGCAGCCCAATTGAGAAGCATGCAACAGAGGGTCCTGTCCGAGGACGTGAGAAGTTGGACTCGGCACCGGCAGGCCGGGTATGGGTTTGAAGATGTGGAGAGGGGGAGACCGGCGGGGCGGGTGGAGGGGTTAAACGAGACTGGGGAGGCGCCGCCGGCTTATGTGAAGGAGCCGGAACGGGTGCATTTGCAAGGGGGTGAGGGGGTAGAGTTGAGGGGTATGGCGAGCGCGGAAGGGAAGCCGCCAGATTATGAGGAGAGGCCGCCTCCGAGGTGATTGGGGGTGCTAGTCAGAGAAGGAGACGACTTCGTTGCCTATATGTGAACACCAAACCGTGCCTGAGGCCCTGAGGTGTACGATACATGGCGTTTGGGGGATTCTGGGATTGTGCATTGCGAGAGGTGGCTTAGGGACTTTAGGTTCTCTTCGATCTAGTGATGGAAATTGTATGGCGGATGGAATCGATGCAGGGATCAAAAAGAGCAAGCAGATCCCTCCATCAGATGCCATGAGGCCGAATACAGACTGGAAGTTGAGAGGACATGAACCAAGCAAGCCTCCGACACCTACTCACTCACCCGCTTTCATACAACATAACATACCGAATTCTATGCTAACAACAATGGTACCATATCTAATTATCCCGTCTTGTCTCCACGTCGAGCGTATATCGACCTCATCTCATAGCCTTTCCGGCTTGCGCTTGTTTACGACTCACTTCAAAAGCCCATCCTTACACCTCCGACTCACCTTGCTCGTTATCCAGGCTCGTTCCTCCTCGACTCAACCTTAAGGAACGAATGATTCAGAAAGAAGTGTTGGACGCACATTATTCAGATGCCAAGACGCTAAGATAGGACCTCTATCAAGTATCTGCCAAGCCCTCGACGTCAGCGTCTGTAACAAACCGGTTTGAAGCACACGACATCCTTCCAATTTCCCCCTACTCTCCTCCCGCACATACACCTACATTTATCTAAAGGCCATCGACCTCCCTTTCCGTCACCACATCCTCAAACCCGCACAAACCCTACGCAATCAATCTAATCTTCCAAACTCACCTCTACCGCCTACATGTCATCTTCTTCTTCCTCCTCTTCCTCAGGCGGCATGAGCCCCCTCTTCATCGCCACCATTATCCTCACAGTCCTCGCCGCTGTGGCCGGCGCCGTGTACATGTCCGGCGCTGCAGACGACGTCATTCGATCCGTAATGGAACGCTACTTCAAAGCGGAGGCCAAGGCCGAGGAGAAGCTGTTGGAGAAGAGTGGAGAGACCTATGCAGAGGGCTTCTTGTACGTACCTATTCTAATTTGTGTTTTTTTGGCCCCGTGGATCCTATCTTGTCGGTGCGTGCGGGTGAAATGGAGATGAAATGGACATGCGACGCTGAGACGATTGTCTTGTAGGAAGGATCGCTTGAAGAAGAACCCGGTTGTTTCGAGTGATGAACTTAATGAGATTTCGGGGGGCTTGGGCGATGAGGCGGCGAGGGAGTTTGGGAAGGGGGGGTTGGGGGATAGGGTTGGGAAGGCGTTTGATTAGGGGGGGTGATGGTGTTGAGGAGTGTGCTGGGTTGGAAAGGAGCGGAAGTTGTCGAGGCTAGCCTATGAGGCTTGAATCCGGTCTTTTGGCCTGGCCTACCTTATCTTACCTAGTCCCCAGCTGTTCAGCAAGGCCGAAATAGAGATCTCGAACGTGGATATTGCGAAATAAGTCGTATCGGTCACAAAAGCGGTCACACTTGTGTACTACCGGTGGCTTCCGAATAATCAATCACACATTAAAATTCAAAAATTCAAAACTAAAGTAATTGTACAAGCAGCTAGATTTATGAGGTTAATTTGGCCATTGCTAGCTCGGTGGCTTTCGAGTCGGTCACCTGATGCACAACCGCATCGGTAGTTTTCGATCAGGAGTTGGGCGTAAATTACAATAAACAACATCTGTCACCCTAAGCCTGAAAGTATCTGTATAGGGAGTAAGGACATATCCATTGAAAAGGCTTCGAACCCACTTTTTATATCTCTTTATCAAGCACTCCTCGCTACCCAACCCCAAAGCTAAACTTTTTAACATACATATATACATACATACATACATACAAGCCGTCAAAAATGCTTAAATACCCTAGCCCTGTCCTGTCTTCCCCTTTTCTTCCCTCTTGTCTTTTTATCTTACTTTCTTCTTCGCCCTTCCTCCTTTCTTTTTCCCTTTTCTTCCCCTCTTCCTCACGCCTTTACTTGCTTTCTTCTCTTTTCTTCTCCCTTTTCTTTCTTCTTTCCCTCTTAACATACTCTACCGTATCTAGACGAACAAACGAATCCTTTACTTTGCTTTACTACATGGAGATGGAGTAGTCGAGTTGGATTAAGTATAAAGCAAGCGTAATCGCTGCGGAATCGGTATTGGAGTTCGTCGTTGAGTTTTCAAGGAAAAGAAAAAAGAAGACTTTGTGGTTCGGCTTGAGTTTCTGTTGGCTGTGTGGATGGGTGGATTCCTTGTTCGTGGAGTTTCTTGGTCGTGTAGTGTAGTGCTTTTATTTGTGTGTGGAGTGGAGTGGGGTGGGGTGAAGTAAAGATTGTTGGCTGATGCCGGGATTTGAGTTTGATGCGTTTTGCTTGTCGTCGACTTGTGGGTTTTGTCTTTTGCTAATATTACGGTGAAATAGCGATTTATCGGATTTTTGCAAGGTGATATGGCGAAACGTGGGTGTTGGATAAATCTCTTGTGCTTTGCTTGCTTGAGTTTGCTGAGTTTGTGTGTGTGTCGTGAGTGGAGGTGAGGTAATGTTTTAAACCTCGCTTGTATGTTGTACCGGTTCTGAGGTACTGTATCTGGCACCATTGATTTATTAGTCTGATTGGTTGAGTGCCAAGCACCAGTTTCAGTCAGGGTTACGGTTTGTGCGAGGTTGAAGATTACAAGTATTCCTGTTATTGTCGTTTCATAAACATCTACAGGTATTTTGGTTAAAGACTCTCCCAGTGCTTAGAGCATTTCGCCATGCGTTTCGAGATACCCATCAATCAAGTCAATTTGTCAGTCCTCAAACAAGTCGCCTATTGCACGCATTTGAAGAAACACGATAGCTCACCTTAATAAATACCGAAATTGCAGCAGACAATGGTTCCTTGGCGCATTTCGCTGCGCGAGGGTACTTTACTCGGAGATGTATGAAGGAATGAGTAAATGGATATCCTATTTTGAGTATGGATGCTTGGAAGCAATAGAGACCCCACTTTCCTGAGATAACTTGAGTATATAATATGAAACTATTTCATTATAATTCATATTACTCGTAATCTGCTTGCTACCTTGGCTAGCTGGCTAGGACTTACCATTCGTTCATGTCATGGCAATATTCCTTCAATCCCTCCCTTCATCCTTTCAATTCTTCCTTCATTCCTGCTTTTCTCACGTCGATGCTCTGCTATATTTATTATTGACTACGTCCGATTTTTGCATGCCGCTGTTACGCGGTACTTATCTGTCTGGCGGTCCGGCTGTATTCGCTACGGGTTCATCTTTCCTTTTCTTGTCTTTTTTAAGAAGAAGAGAAGAAAAGGAACAAGAAAAAGAAGAAGAAAATCAGAACAAGGAAAATATGAAATAAATAAAAGAACATAATTTAATGGTAAAATAGGAAGCTTCAAACTTCAAATCCTCAGTTCGAGCCCGAGTATTCTTGAGATATGTTTGTTTAAAAGCATGAGCATTAATTGTTCATAGCCTTTGTAGCTCCTTTCCTTTTTGGGGGGCTTCGGGAAAGGGGCATTTCCTCGAGTCTCCTTGTACATGAACGAAATGCCTCCGGGAGATGACTGCTCTTGCGTCTGGGGTGGTGAGATGGGATGGCGGGATTGAGTGAGAAGGCGACTTGTTGGTGTTGATTATACGGAGCGTATATGAAGAGAGAAGAGTAGAGGAGGGAGGATGAGGTGGCGTGAGATGGGATGGACGCCGGTCGCTGGTTGCTACATGTCTAAATCTGGCGCGAAGAAAGAGCCAGAGAGGGGGGGGGGATGGGTTCGCGAGTTGCGGGTTGTTAGAGGTGAGGCCGAGGGCGGGTTTTCCATACATAAGATAGGATATTTTTGGGCATGGTGCATGGAGCTTCATTCGTAGAGTATTACTTTTAGCTCGTTCGAGATCAGAAGAGCCTTGGTCATCAGTCTGGCTATATGCTCTTTTGACCTGAAAATTCGACATGAACTCGAATATAAAGTGAAAGCGGAGTCCCTGAAGTCCTTGTGCATCGACACCGTGTCCATCTTTCTTTCTTTTCGAGCGCTTTTCTATGCACTCTGATTCGAAATCGCCGCATGACTGCTGGCTCGCTCACCCAGCTCCATGCTGATTGATGTAGCTGACGAGGCGGGACTCTTTATCCATCTAGTTGGGTTTACCTATCAAGTGTCGTATTCTTTTTCATTGCGCTGTTTTTCTTCTTCTTCTTCTTCTTCTTCTTCTTCTTCTTCTTCTTCTTCTTCTTCTTCTTCTTCTTCTTCTTCTTCTTCTTCTTCTTCTTCTTCTTCTTCTTCTTCTTCTTCTTCTTCTTCTTCTTCTTCTTCTTCTTCTTCTTCTTCTTCTTCTTCTTCTTCTTCTTCTTCTTCTTC